>CAUYRT010069435.1:0-13867 GCA_963574885.1 Lepilemur ruficaudatus
ACTAAAAATATATAGAAAAAATTAGCCGGGCATGGTGGCAAGCCTCTGTGGTCCCAGCTACTTGGGAGGCTAAGGCAGGAAGATCGCCTGAGCCCAGGAGTTTGAGGTTGCTGTGAGCTAGGCTGATGCCATGGCACTCACTCTAGCCTGGGCAACAAAGTGAGACTCTGTCTCAAAAAAAAAAAAAAAACCTAAATTATAATTCAGAACATCTGCCTTTCATTCAATGTTCTTATTTGAAATCACTATTTCTCTTCTGCTTTATGGTCTTTTTCTTTTTTTTTTTTTTTTTGAGACAGGTCTCACTCTCTTGCCCGGGCTAGAGTGAGTGCCGTGGTGTCAGCCTAGCTCACAGCAACCTCAAACTCCTGGGCTCAAGCAATCCTTCTGCATTAGCCTCCCAAGTAGCTGGGACTACAGGCATGTGCCACCATGCCTGGCTAATTTTTTTTTTAATATATATTTTTAGTTGGCCAATTCATTTCTTTCTATTTTTAGTAGAGACGAGGTCTCGCTCTTGGTCAGGCTGGTTTCGAACTCCTGACCTTGAGCGATCCTCCCGCCTCGGCCTCCCAGAGTGCTAGGATTACAGGCGTGAGCCACCGCACCCGGCTGCTTTATGGTCTTAAAGAGACTTTAAATGTACCTCAGTTTCAGCTGCTTTGGGGAAGGCGGTTCCTTTGGGAAGCCACAGAGGTCCTGCAGGGTGAATTCTGTACATTTCACACATCCTGTATTATTAGAAAGAGCATCTTAAATATATTTTCAAAAGCTACGAAATGTTATACAGCATCTTCATAGGAGAGAGTTCATTTTATTTACATAGATAAGTACAATGATGGCTCACAAATCTTGAGGAATTCAAATAGTGTTCATTATACAGAAGTTGCATTGCATAGTAGAAAGAACTCATGACTAGTGAGACTGAGAAGGCAACTATTATTCGTTGAGTATCTGCTACATGCCAAGTGTTACACATTCAGTGGTGTGCTGGAGCTGGCCTGTGCTAGCTCATACGGGATTGTGAGAGGCAATTGTTAAATTGTCAGAAATCTTGCCAGCTGGTTGTTAAACCATTGGTAGCTTGAAATTGGCCACAGGAAGAATATTTACACCATGAAAATAATCCAGTGCTACAAATCGGGGCTTCTCCATCAACCCCAAGAGCCTATTATTAAATATTTACCAGCACACCATTGTAATCACATTTTTCATTATATTTTATCCTCTAAACAACTCTGCAAGGTGTGTATTAGAATGCAAAGTTTAAAGATAGAGAAAAAGACTCAGACTTGTAAGTAGCAAGTCCAAGTTTACCCAAAGAACAGTAACAAAAGCAATTGTGTATAACTTCTTATCTTTTCTATGTAACACTCCCATACCTTTGACCCAGGATGCTTAAGCTTTACCATTGCCTTAACATTGAATGTATGATCTTGGACCAATATGCCACCACTCTGGATTGCTATTTCATCCGTAAAGTTGGGAACACTGAATTTTACTCAATCTCTAAGGTCTGTTTTGGGAGTAATAGTCTCTGTTGTCTTCCAATTCTACCTCTCCCTACTATAGCAGAGACACTAACCAGCCCCTACATCAAGTGGCTGCTAGAAAAAGGGGTTGTACTGCTGGGGTCCTTCTGCAGCTTAAAACTATGATGCCACCAAATTTGCTTTGTTCAAATGTTCAGCATCAAGGAGATGCAATAAAGAGAATATGTGTAGCAGGCTGATTTATTGATTATTTGTCAGAGTACAACAGTAACCTACTGTAAAATTAACTGTCTCATTTTTCTCCATCTTAGACTTGAGAGTTATTCCCTACCATTCTGGTCCCAGAAGGATAAACGAGCCCTTATGTCATTGATGGTCTTATCCCTGAGGACAACTGTGTGTATTTTTGCTGTCAAGTGATCATTATGGAGATTACAAGTGGAAGAAAATCTACCAGGAGAGGTGGCTCATGTCTGTAATTCTAGCCCTTTGGGAGGTAGAGGCGAGAGGAATGGTTGAGGCCAGAAGTTTGACACCAGCCTGAGCAAGAGTGAGACACTGACTCTACTATAAATAGAAGAATTAGCCGGGCATG
Organism: Lepilemur ruficaudatus; assembly: GCA_963574885.1. Taxonomy (NCBI): domain Eukaryota; kingdom Metazoa; phylum Chordata; class Mammalia; order Primates; family Lepilemuridae; genus Lepilemur; species Lepilemur ruficaudatus. The sequence continues at coordinate 2,089 of CAUYRT010069435.1, forward strand.
GTAACGCATGCCTGTAGTCCTAGCTACTTGGGTGGCTGAGGCAAGAGGATCGCTGGAGCACAGGAGTTTGAGGTTGCAGAAAGCTATGATGATTATGCCACTGTACTCCAGCCTGGGCAACAGAGTGAGGCTCTGTCTTAAAAAAAAAAGTGCAGAAAATGAAGGAGTACTTCAAAGATTAAAGAGGGAAATAAGGTCAGGTGCGGTGGCTCAGGCCTGTAATCCTGGCACTCTGGCAGGCCGAGGCAGGTGGATATCTCAAGGTCAGGAGTTCGAAACCAGCCTGAGCAAGAGCGAGACCCCATCTCTACTAAAAATAGAAAGAAATTAATTGGCCAACTAAAAATATATAGAAAAAATTAGTCGGGCATGGTGGCACGTGCTTTTAGTCCCAGCTACCTGGGAGGCTGAGGCAGAAGGATTGCTTGAGCCCAGGAGTTTGAGGTTGCTGTGAGCTAGGCTGATGCCACGGCACTCTAGCCTGGGCAACAGAGTAAGACTTTGTCTCCAAAAAAAAGAAAAAAAACTGGAAGAAGAGCTATAACCTTAGAAGTTTCAGAAGACTGAATTATTTATGGGGTTGCTTATGGGAAAGACTGCAGGGATATCCATATAGAACAAGTACTAAGTGCCTTGGACTTAGCAACTCAGCAATGTTTCTAATAATGTGGCATCAAAAGAACAGAGCCACTGGTACAACCACCCGCCTTTGAGTGGATTGAGAAGTGATTTCTGAAATAACCATAGAGAGAGGACCAGGACCTCCTTATTTTCTTTAGCTCAGGAGGAAAGAGGCGCGAGTTCTTCATCCGTTGTTACATTTGGTCCTCCATGTTTGTGGGTTCCACATCTGTGGATTCAGCCAATCACAGATGGAGAATATTCAGAAAAAAAAATTCCACGGAGTTACCAAAAGTAAAACTTTCAATTTGCCACATGCTGAGTACTATGTTGAATCCACATGAATGATGTAGGCACGTGAATGAATGTGTAGACATTGTATTAGTTATTGTAAGTAAGCTAGAGATGATTTAAAGTATACAGGAGGATGTGCATAGGTTATATGCATATACTACGCCATTTTCTACAAGGGACTTGAGCACCATGGGTTTTGTTTTCTGCAGAGGGTCCTGAAACTAGTCCCCCACAGATACTAAAGAGTGACTGTTATTTAACTTTGGTGATTGGGCCTCAGACCAAATTTAATCTGGTTGACATGGAGAAATGTGCACCCATTATATACAAATGATATAATTCACACTTCCCAAATATCATAAGCAAAGAGATTCCATGATTATACCTCTGCGGCAGGGTGGGGAAAAATAATGATTCTAAAAACTAGCATCATAATTCTTTCTAGGGAGTGTTCCAGTTCAGATCTTCCAAGAAGCAGATGGAGTTACATATGCAAGAGATTTGTTGGGGAGAGGGTGAGATGTGAAAGATAAACCGGGAGGGCAGAGTAGGCAGGAAGAGCCTGCAGATTGTGATGAAGGTCTAACATCTGTGAAAGGAGACCAGAAGGGAGAAATTGTAGGGTGGGCCCCTGACTGCAACACGGTTCTGAGAAAATCTGGCCATGTCAATGGGGAGTCTCTGAGCAAAGACCCCATGAAACTCCTGGAGGGAAGTTCCCTGTCAGCGAAGAATGGCCCACTCTGGTGGGCTCACTATGTGCAGTCACCAGCTGGGAGCAGCGGTGGGAAGCACAGTCCCGCTGTGAATGCCGCAGTGGAAAGCTCTGGCTGCTGGAAGCTGTCAGGCAACTACGCTCCTGCAGCAGGTTCTCTCGAAGGGAGGTCAGAGGGGTGCACCTCCATGCCTGCTATATTTTAGGAGATTATGTTTTCTAAAAAATACCATGTGGCACGGTTTTAGGGTGCAAAGTGAGACCCTGAGCCATGAGCCCACCAAGGAAAAGGAAGCAAAAGAAGTGCTAAAATTTTCACCTTGATAGGATCACAGAAATTTGGGAGCAAATTCAAGAATAATGGAGAGGCAGGTTGAACGATAGGGCAAGAAATGGCCAAAGGACTTTTACAACAGGGATATCTAATATTCAGAGTTAAATTTTTTGTGTCCTAATATAACCCCCTCTATCACTTCAAACCTTCAAAATCCGACATACGTACAAACACCTCATGGGGGACAGGTGGGAGAGAAAGAAAGAGAGAGAGAGAGAGAGAGAGAGAGAGAGAGAGAAAGAGAGAGAGAGAGAGAGAGAGAGAGAGAGACAGAGAGAAAATCAAGGCTGTGTTTTCTCTGGATCAACAAGATACAAAAACAGGGACACTGTACATGGAAAAGAAAGACAATTCATAAGTGAATTCAGTCTGTAGAAATAGGAGTTCAGAGCCAGAGGTGGTAACTAGAGAATATAATTACCCAGAAATTCATGGAAACCTTGGGGAGGGCATTGGAAATTCCAGAATGTTCAATGGAGCATTGGACCCATTCTGTCTAGTTCTGCTGGGGTCCAGGCAGATCGACTGTAACTTTGAGGCCTTCATGCCCATCCACTGCCAACCCACAGAGGTGTGTGGAGATGTGAAATAGTGGTAAGAATACACAAGAGAAGCCAGGAAGTGACATGGCTTTCCAGGGTTTCCCTCTGTCTTCTCTGCAATTGTTAGTGTAAGCTTGATAATGTCTCTTTTCTTCATTCTGTACCTCCTCTATAACATGTAATGGTTTCCATGGTCTATCACATAGAATCCCACATTTCAGACTGGGAAGGGGACCAGGCATGGTGGCTCACGCCTATAATCCTAGCACTCTGGGAGGCTGAGGCAGGAGGATTGCTCAAGATCAGGAGTTTGAAACCAGACTGGGAAGGGAAGAAATTGTATAATTTTTAAAGTACTACATATCATTTCTTATTATTTTTCTTCATTCTCCATTTACTTCATTCTGCAAATTCTTTGTTTTAAATCTAGCTGATTGCAGGGCAATGTGGCTCACACCTGTAATCCTACCACTCTGGGAGTGGGAGGCTGAGGCAGGAGTATTTCTTGAGGACAGGAGTTCAAGACCAGCCTGAGCAAAAACAAGATCCCATCTCTACAAAAAATAGAAAATTTAGCTGGGCATGGTGGCAGGCGTCTGTGGTCCCAGCTACTCGGGAGGCTGAAGCAGGAGGATCAATCACTTGAGCCCAGGAGTTTGAGGTTGCAGTGAGCTACAATGATGCCATTGCACTCTAGCCAGGGCAAGCCAGACTGTGTCTCAAAAAAATCTAGCTGATCTATTAGCACTGCTCTTCTAAATAGCCACCTGCCTTAGACCTGGAATGCCTTCTCTCTTCACTTATTCTAATTTCAACTGGTGTGTTGAAGCATTCCCCCACCGATTAATAATTATAGTAACAATAATCTGTGTGAATAATTCTAAATTCTTCACATGTATTATCTTATCAAGTTTTTTTTTTTTTTTTTTGAGACAGAGTCTCACTCTGTTGCCTGGGCTAGAGTGCCCTGGCATCAGCCTAGCTCACAGCAACCTCAAACTCCTGGGCTCAAGTGAACCTCCTGCCTCAGCCTCCCGAATAGCTGGGACTACAGGCATGCGCCACCACACCCAGCTAATTTTTCTAATTTTAGTAGAGACAGGGTCTCACTCTTGCTCAGGATGCTCTCAAACTTCCAACCTCAAGTGATCCTGCCGCTTCAGCCTCCCAGAGTGCTAGGATTACAGGTGTGCGCCACCAAGCCTGGCCTCTTATCAAGTTTTTGAAGAGACCCAGTAAAGTAGGGAAGTAAGTATTACATTGCAACCACTTATAGATGAGGATATTGAAGTTTAGAGAGGATTATATAAAGCCATGCCATTAGTAAGTGGTAGAGCCAGAATTTGAGTCCAAATATTTCTCATTCCAAAAGCCTCCCTCTCTTTCTAATATACTGCTTTTCTAAGGTTCCTTCCATGTAGGCCTAAATAGTCCATAATTGAATAGATTCTGGGACTTACAAATGTGTTTTAAGCAATGGCAGTATCTTTTTAGGGGTCCTCCAGAAGTAGACCCCTGTGACAAACATTTGAATGCAAATAACGGCATGTCTTGAAGATATTGCGGGCTCAGTGTCAGAATACCACAATAAAGTGAGTTAAACACAAATTTTTTTGTTTCCCAGTGTGTATAAATGTTTATACTACAACATATCTATTAAGTCTGCAATAGCATGTCTAAGGAAGCAATGTACATACCTTAATTAAAAAGACCTTATTGGAAGACAGAACAAAACAAAAGAGACTTTATTGCTAAAAAATGCTAATGACTATTTGAGTTGAAAGAGCTCAAGAAATTTCACCCCAAAATATGACTCCTTGGTATAAGGAGTATTTTGAATTGCAGGCCCCTTGAGCTCAACAAAGCATTCCAGGGGGCTTTCCCTCTATCCTCATAAACTAGACTGACCAATCAAAAGATCAAAGGGAGCAATTGGTTTCCCTTCCTCTCCCTGTCATCTCAATATATCGCAGAATGCATCTAGACCTGGCCCAAATCATTGAAAACATAATATCTCTCTCTCAGGTTAATTTACAAGTCCATCTGTTTCCCCCATCCATTCATCCTCCCCAGCCCCTAGCAACCTCTTTTATCCCTAAACAGAATTGTCTATAATCCTCATTTCCCGCCCCCTCAAAGGACTGTATAAAAATACCTTAACTTCATTGGGATATTGGGTTATCACTCTGTGATTCTCTCCATGCCCATGGTAAATAGACCTCTTATTAACCTGCCTTATTGTGAGTTGATCTTTCAGCAAAGTTTTGGGGGAAAGGGCAAGTTTCCCTTCACCGCTACAGAGCCTTCAGTGAGTCATAATCTTGTTGCTGGTGGAGGGTCTTGTCTTGATGTCGATGGCTGCTTACTGACCAGGGTGGTGGTTGCTGAAAGGAGCCTGTGTGCACTGGAAGTGGTGAGGGCGACAGAAAAGGAGTAGGCACCAAAACATCTCATTGGATGCATCAATGGAGCAGCCCATACACAATCATCACACTTGTTTTACTCTAATAATAATGATTAGAATTGAATATGGCTTTACAATTTAAGAGCCTTATTATATATTTCATTTTGTAGGGTTGATCAAATAGCACTTTGATGCAAGCAACATTATGAAAATGGAAAAGTCAGAGATAAAAAAATAACTTGGTCATGTGTACTGAACGCTCTCTGGGATGTATAAATTTTATCTCCTCCATGAGGATTTCCTATATATTTAAAAGTTATTCTTTTCTTATATATAATAAGTTGATTATTCTAAGTTCCAGTCTTCCTTATTTTGGGAATTTGCAGAGAGTTTTTTTGGTGGGGCAGGCACGGAGTAGGGAAATGTAGGAGCTGTGGCTGATGAAGGACAATTTTAAACCCTAATCTAAAATCCTCTTTTTCAGAATTATACAAGCTACAGTAGCATTTTAGAACTGTGTTACAAAAGAGATACTAGTTCCGGGAATCAAAAGACCTAAACCGTATGCAGATTAAGTTAAACAATAAAATTTGTTTACTTATGCACATTTTATATGACATTATGTAGAAGGAATATTTTCTTCATGAAATAGTTTTTTTGTTTGTTTGTTTGTTTTTGAGATAGTCTTGCTGTGTCACCCCAGGTAGAGTGCAGTGGCATCATCATAGCTCACTGCAACCTCAAACTCCCCGGCTCAAGCGATCCTCCTGCCTCAGTTTCCCGAGTAGCTGAGACTACATGTGCTTGGCACCACGCCTGGCTAATTTTTCTATTTTTGGTAGACATGGTGTCTCACTCTTGCTCAGGCTGGATGAAGTAGTTTAAATCAAAGTGCTTTTCCTTCCCTCTTCTCCAAGGTCTGCCATGATGAACTTATTTCAATGAAGCCATTACTGAGAAGTATTGAGAGAGCTCCAGAAAAGTCCGAAGTAAGAGATCTTATATTTATTAGTTTGTGTTTTAGTGTAGCTGAACGAACTGTGGAAAATCACTTTAAAGGGATTATCTTTTGTGGTTTATATTGCTGTTTTAAAAAACCCTCCCATCTAAATCCACTGATTCTTGGTTAATGAAAAGGCGTAACCCTTCAGTCACATTAGAATGAGAAAGCAAATACAGATTTTGATAGGAACTTGGTCAAGGTGTTGAGTTTCTTGCATGTCATGTTTCTGTGTCATCATAAAGAGAAATATAATATTATGCTAAGAAATTAAAGTGTTTACATTTTTAAATCTTCCTTAAAAGGGATTAAATCTTATAAACATGCTAGCAGGTTATTATATTTTTAAAGTTAAACATCAGGCCAGGAGGGTGCAGTTCACTCCTATAATCCTAGCACTTTGGGACGCCAAGGTGGGAAGATTGCTTGAGGCCAGGAGTTTGAGACTAGCCTGAGCAAGAGCAAGAGCAAGACCCCATCTCTACAAAAAATAGAAAAATTAGCCAATGGTGATGGTGTGTGCCTATAGTCCCAGCTACTTGGGAGGCTGAGGCAAGAATTTTTCGAGGTTGCAGTGAGCTGTGATGACTCAGCATTGCAATCTAGTCCAGATGACAGATAGACACCCTGTCTCAAAAAACAAAAACAGAAAGCTAAACAGGAAACCTCTAATGAACTAAATCTGAATAATTAATTCTTACGTAAGTGGAGAAGCATTGAGATTGAAAAAGGTATTGAGGACTTTTTTTTATTTTTAAAGAAAAGTGAGCAGTAAGGATTTGCCACTAAAGAGTAAATCTTTTCTGAAGCCATGGGATTTTCCTTTCAGCTGTTCCATTGTTGTTTGTCTTAGCTCGCCTCCAGCCTTTCTAGTTTAAGCATCAAAACTAAGAGCACAAAGGCAGCATGTTTGGGGACAATAGGACACACTTGGAGCCAAAGTGTCATGAGAACTGGGCAGGACTGGTTTCTTTCTGGTGTTGACAAAAGGTGCATTTGCTCTCATTTGCTGCGGTTCATCCAGCTGTACCGGTTTCCTGGAGAACCATCACTTTAAGTCACTACAGGCAGTAACTTACAGTTTTAGATTCTGCCAGTCATATATAATACATAAACATAATACATGTTAGGTCCGGAGCTGAGAGGGAGACACACCAATAATACATATGTTACAGATATGGCCAAAGTAAGAAATGGGCCAACTTTAATCACAGAGTACCACAGACTGAAGAGTGTTCATTGCGAATTCACTGGTAAATTGGCACATTATCAAAAATAAAAACTTCCTAAAAATTAAGCCAGGTGTGAGAAGTCCCAGCTATTACTTGGGAGGGTGAGGCAGGAATACCACTTGACTTTGAGTCCAGCCTGGGCAACATAATGAGACTCTGTTTCTTAGAAAGAGAAGAGAAGAGAAAAAGAAAAAAAGCATTCATAGCCTGACACTCTTCATTGCTAGGCATACATCTACCTATGGAACATACATAATCCCTTAAATTTTAATATTCCTTTAGAGCATTGTGTGTAATCCCATTTAGGATTATTATTTAATCATCGTAGTAAGCCTCCAAGGTTAACAGAAAGGATATTATCACTATCTACCTTTAACTTGTAGTGAAACTGTGGCTCAGAGATTGTCTAAGATTTCAAAAGCTAACTTTCCTCTCCCCTTGTACTGTTAATTTTGCTAGTTTCTTCTCTAATATAATAACTTAAAGATACACAAGGAAAATATGAAATCACAGCTTTGCATTATGAGGCTATGCTATTGAATTAAAGCTTTCAAATTAAGAAAAAAGAAAAAGTCTTACCTCTTTGGAACATTTTCTCCCTTTATATTAATTCAATTGTCAGGAAGCTTTTAGTTACCAAGGGAAGGGTTAAGAGATAAAAAGGAAAAACACATTCTCTGCCTTTCAGAGTTTCTAATCTAACAGAGAAGAAAGCACCAGAGAGCTTCTAGGAAGACAGATCCAATGCAGAGGGCCTGTGTTTCTGGGGATCTTCTTCCTTTGCAACACTCTGCTTGGCACTAAAGAACTACCTAGAACCAGTAGGATTAAAAGAGATAATGTATACAGTACGAGCTCTCAGTGTCTCACTCCAAGTCTTAAGAGTGAGGCTGTGGGCCTGGCACAGTGGCTCATGCCTTTAATTCTAGCTAGCACTCACCTGTAATCCTAGCAATCTGGGGGGTAAGGAGTTCAAGATCAGCCTGAGCAAGAGTGAGACCCTGTCTCTACTAAAAATAGATAAATTAGCCGAGAGTGGTGGTGTGCACCTGTAGTCTCAGCTACTCAGAAGGCTGAGGAAGGACGATAGCTTGAGCCCAGGAGTTTGAGGTTGCGGTGAGCTGTGATGATATCACTGCACTCTACCCCGGGCAACTGAGTGAGACTCTGTCTCAAAAAAAAAAAAATAAAAAGAACGAGGCTTTGAGTGGATGACTTCTGGGAAACACTGGGAAGGATCTAAAAGACTGGTGCAGCCACAACCACTATTGTTAGGTTTTCCTTATGTTCTCTTATATTCTTTTATCTTTTTTTTTGAGAAGGGGTGTTGTTTTTTTGCCTAGGCTGAAGTGCAGTGATATGATAACAGTTCACTGTAACATCGAACTCCTGGGCTCAAGTGATCCTCCCACCTCAGCTTCCTGAGTAGCTGGGCCTACAGGCCTGCACCATCATGTCCAGCTAATTTTTAAAATACTTTTGGTACCTAACAGGGTCTCGCTATGTTGCCCAGGCTGGTCTCAAACTCCTGGCCTCTAGTGATCCTCCTGCCTTAGCCTCCTAAAGTGCTGGGATTGTCAGCATGAACTGCCACACCCAGCCTTTTAAAATATTCTTTAAATCATTATTTTTTGCTTAGTTTTTTTAGGCATACCTTGGCTTCTCTGAAGCACAAAAATGCAGTCCAAATGTGACCAAAATAAGGGCTTATGTAGCACTGAAGAAAGCTGCAGAGAGAAGACTAATTCCTACTCTTATTCTCACCAAAATAGCCTGTTTCCAGCATTTCAAGCATTTCAAAAAGTAGTCCCACACTATTTATTCATATTCAAATGAACTATTGACCCAGAACGTTTTTCTTTTTAAATGTTGTGTTCAGGGTATCTCATGAATTGCAAAATGTCCCTTCATTGGGTGCTTAGGGTAAGTATAATACAGTAAGTATAATTTATGCCTAAATTAACAGCAAAATAGCTCTGCTTAATGCCCTGAGTGACTATGCTATGAGCTACAGCCAGACAGCCAAGACCAAAGCTGCTCTGAGGTAAGAATCAGTTACTAAAAAAAAAAAAAAAAAAAAAAAGAATCAGTTACTTATATTTATTTATACTTACCCTGTAAGGTAAGTATATTTATACTGTATTTATACTTACCCTGCCTTTCTCCCGATTATGTATATTAGTTTGGAAGGATTTATTAGACCTAAAGCTTAGTACACTGTTTCTTCCTGTTGTTTCTTTCTAGCGTTGAACCTATACCTTCATTTTCAAGGTCACTCTAAATTCTATTCCTGATGTTTACAACTGCTCAACTTTTTGTCTTTGATCCTGAAGGGAGCACTTTCAAGCCCATCATCTCCATCAATAATGACTTTTTTTTTTTTGAGACAAAGTCTCACTGTATTGCTCAGGCTAGAGTGCCATGGCATCAGCTTAAGTCACAGCAACCTCAGACTCCTGGGCTCAAGTGATCCTGCTGCTGCAGCCTCCGAAACAGCTGGGACTATAGGTGTGTGACACCACGCCCGGCTAATTTTTTTTTTTATTTTATTTTCAGTTGCCTGGCTAATTTCTTTCTATTTTTAGTAGAGACAGGGTCTTGCTCTTGCTCAGGCTAGTCTCCTAACTCCTGACGTGAAGCAATCCTCCCACCTCGGCCTCCCAGAGTGCTAGGATTACAGGAGTGAGCCAAAGGTGCCTGGCCAATGATGACTCTTAAATTGTGCTAAACTCAAGGCTGGTTGACACATACTACCACTTTGTATGTTCCTCCACAATTTCTAGATTATTGATGAGTCATTTAGAAGCCACTGTTTCAACAGTGGCAAAATTTGGGAATGCTATGTTAATCTGTTTCTTGAAAATTCATGACTTAAAAAATGTATATATAGAAGTCAAGAGCAGTAACATTCACCAGAGAAGCAGACTCCTGGGCAGCTAGTAACTGATTCTTTTTTTTTTTTTTTTTTTTAGTAACTGATTCTTACCTCAGAGTAAGGCAGCTTTGGTCTTGGCTGTCTGGCTGTAGCTCACAGCATAGTCACTCAGGGCATTAAGCAGAGCTACTTTGCTGTGAATTTAGGCATAATAAATTCAATTATCTGGTTTCCTAGATCATCTGAGTAGAAACACACAACAGCAAGTTAAAGTATAAGAACAAACAGTGAAGCCGGGAGTGGTGGCTCATGCCTGTAATCCTAGCTCTCTGGGAGGCCGAGGCGGGCGGATCGCTCAAGGTCAGCAGTTCGAAACCACCCTGAGCAAGAGCGAGACCTCGTCTCTACTATAAATAGAAAGAAATTAATTGGCCAACTAAAGTATGTATAAAAAATTAGCCGGGCATAGTGGCACATGCCTGTAGTCCCAGCTACTTGGGAGGCTGAGGCAGAAGGATTGCTTGAGCCCAGGAGTTTGAGGATGCTGTGAGCTAGGCTGACACCACGGCACTCACTCTAGGTTGGGCAACAGAGTTAGACTATGTATCAAAAAAACAAAAAAAAAAAAAAAAAGAAACAGTGAACAGTGACAGTTAATAGGGTAAAAGGGCGACAAAGGAGACTGGAAAACAAACATAAGAACCTAAAAAAAGCAAAGCAGTCTGAGGCTGATTAACATAAGAGCAGATGTAATCCCATAACCTTTGAGATGAGAGCACCAGGAGAGGAGAGAAAAGAAAAAGTATTTGGAGAAATAATGGCAGAAAACTTCACAATTTTATTAAAAAAACAATCACCTACATATCCAGGAAGCTTCATGAACTTCAAGGGTAAATGCAGAAAGACCCACAAACAGACATATTCATAGTATAAATGCTGAAAGGTCAAATACAAGGAGAAATCTTGAAATCAGCATAAGAAAAATTTAGAAGGGAACCTCATTAAGATTAATATCTAATTTCTCATCAAAAACAATAAAAGCCAGAAGGCAGTGGGAAAATCCATTCAAAATGTTCAAAGATGAGCAACGAAAAATTTTATACACAGCAAAGCTCTCTTTCAAAAATGAAGGCAAAATAAAGACTTTCTCAGATAAAGAAAGCAGAGAATTTGTTGCTAGCAGACTCATTTTACAAGAAAAACTAAAGGAAGTTCTTCAGGCTGAAAGCAATTGACCCTACGGTAATATGACTTGTAGGAATATGCAGGAATAGAGAACATCGATAAAGGTAATGATGTAACTATAAATGTGTATTTCTTCATTTTTCCTGTTAACTGATTTACAAAGCGATTTCATAAAATATGTGTATTGTTCTGTAACATATAGAAGAAATGTAATATATGTGTAATATACTTGTATTAGCACATATGAAGTGAGTACAAGCAAAGCTGTAATGGGCTAAGGAAATTACTACACATAGTAAAGTAATAATCATAACAATGCATTGCTGAGTTTGTAACATTAATGGATGTAACACTTAGGCATTGCCTAGAAAATGTTAGACCTGGAGCCCATTTTACTAAGTGAAGTATCACAAGAATGGAAAAACATGTACTCACCATCAAATTGGTATTAACTGATCAACACTTAAGTGCACATATAGTAATAACATTGATCAGGTGTCGGGCAGATGGGAGGGGGAGGAGGGGATGGGTATATACACATGTAATGGGCGCAGTGTGCACCGTCTGGGGGATTGAC
>CAUYRT010069439.1:0-12468 GCA_963574885.1 Lepilemur ruficaudatus
TGACAGAGTAGGTTTTTGAATGTAACAAGATAAGTCAACTTGAGTGGTAATATATTTTGGGAAATCAGCTCACTACAAATTGTGACTGTAAACATTGTACTGTAAATGCTTTGTAGTTTTCTCCCAATAAAAAAAAAAAAGGTAAGCAGAGGACTGTTTCCTGAAACTATGAAGGTGTACATATGTAGAAAGAAACTATGTGTTTTTTTAATAGAATATGTTTTCTTAGTTGCCTTGTATGGGCATTGTGGATTTTCTCCTTAGCAGTGACTAAACAATTTCTTTAATGAGTAATATTATATAAAGCAGCAAAATTATAAGTTGCAAAATGAAATAAACACTGACAGCTAATTTACATTTTACTTAAGGAGAATTTTCTACAGCAAATTACCATTAATATTGAAGCTCAATTCTGATGCTGTTCTGATGCTGACTACCTCATTTTACTGGGATATGTTGATTAAGATTTGCATGAAATCTTTTATCTATTAATAGATCCCTAGCAGACATAGCTCCATTAAAAAAAAAAACTATATTTTTTTTTCAGCATTTATCAATAGACTTCTCTGTTCCACATATTGAACTGGCTTATAAAGGTGAATATGTCACAAATCCTTCTCTCATAGATTCCAGATTTTAGTTGGAAACCTGAATAATTATTATATAACACACCAACTATTACAAGAGCTATGGGAGCAGAAAAGATGGGAGCTCCATTCAGCAAAACTTAGAAATATTAATGGATGAGGTGATGTTAGAGCTTCATCTAGTTCACCAAGCGATCAAAACCATGAATGTCATTTGCAGTGGAAAAAATTAAGTGCAAATTATCATATGTGAAAAATTGTAAGTAGCTTTGAAGACTCTCTGAAAGTGAGCCCACTACTAGGTTCTGAAACTAATTTCCACCTACCTTCTATCTTTACCTTTGTAACCCAGGTAATAAAGTCTCTTTCCAACTGACAATGTAGTGACTGTTTAGAGAATTGTGTGATTTTGTTTTTGACTAAAATTAGATCCTAGAATGACCATCCAAGTTGCCATGCCCTCGTTACTACTGCAGGAAGGGAAAGAAAAAAGGCAAAAGAGGTATGATCAATTTGACTAGTTTCATACAAGATATTATGGTTCAAATTATTCCAACTGTAGCTACTGGGAGCTATTTCAAATTGGTACCCGTGCCCCCATTTTTATGTGCCTATCCTTTTCATTTTTGACCACTTCCTTGAATTAATTCTGGCCATAGAATATGTGTAAGCTCATCTTATATTTTCCCTGCCCCAGTTCTAAAACCAGCTATTTCTCCAAAGAGGTTGGTTCCCTTAATTAGAGAACAGCATTTGAAACCAAGATCTGGTCATGCATAGGCTGTGCTCAGTGCAGTTGGAATGCCAATGTTTCTACACTCTGTTGGCAGACAGAGGCAGAAAAATATTTGAATGTATACTAACCAGTTTATACACATATTCCTGTTATCTATCCATGTGTATTAAACGTCATTTTTTTATTTCCAGTATATAGATGAGATTAGAAAGGGCAGGCAAATTAAATGACTTGCCCAAAGTCACCTGCTAGTAATTGGCATAATTCTATTTTACAAATTTCAGTTAAATTCTCATTTCATATTGAATTATATAAATATATTTGATATGTTCATAATTGAAGTAATTTTTTTCCATTCCTCCCAAATATATGTATATATAGTTTTTGTTGCTGTTATCATATAGCAGCATATGATTCTACATTCTCTTCAGGTATCTGGCCAGCAAAGAAATATGAATGTTACCCTGGACTCCTTTTTCTCCATCACCCTGACCGTTAGCCAACAGTCACAAAGTCCTCTCAAAGATATGTCTTAGCAGTCTATGATCTGTCATATTCTCTTCATTTTTTTGTGGTCACCCCATGGATGTGGGATGGCTCTCTTACCAACTAGGAGGTTGGATTTGAGCCTGATGACAACATATATCCTCCAAGAGAGCAAGAAAAATTGTTATGGCTCATATTATGAAATATTCTGGAAAGAACAGGGCAGCATCTGACTAGGTCTAAAAATGACTAGAGCGACCCAGGAGGAGCAACTGGCTTTGGCTTTTATCGTGATTAGGGACTCCAGCAGAGTGAATGTTCCCCTACTGGCCAGGCTTATGTGGTTTGAACTTCCTGCCAGCATCAAAGGAGAAAGCACCAGGGCTCTCTCACTGCCTTGCCCAAATGTGGGGCAAGAGAGGAAAAGGGAAAGATGGGCTTTAAAGCTGTCAGCAAACACCAGAGATGGAGTCAGACTTTTTTCCACACATTAAGTACGCAGTATTAATAAAATAGAAAAACTTTAACTTACAATGTGTAAAAAGCTGTTAGTTATAGATTAGACTTCTGAGTTAAATAGTTCAATGCCAATAAATTACAATAATTGATTAGATAAGTACAAGTTACTACAGAAAGAAGTACAGTTGCTAATTTAATATTCCTTCTGGTTTGTTTAAAACATTTTACTAAGAAAAGCAAATACAATGAATATAATATTGCAATATTCCCAATTTATTTTGGGTTTTTTTCACCTTTTTGACTGCCACCATCTCAATATGTATTCCTATAAGAAGGAATCATTCATGAAATAATGTATTTCCAATTTCCTAGTCTTAATTGCTTGCCAAATTTTAAATATTTTTTAGGAAAAGTTAGAACCAAATAGAATGTTACACCTGAGAGAATCATTTAACAAAAATTATGTTTTCTGTAAAATATCAGTCTATAAATGACAAGGAAGAAATGGGAAATTTCAAGCAAAGAGCACCTTACTTTGTATTCTGAGAATTCATTTCTTAGAATATTCTATTGAAAAGAAATTTTGAAAAATTTTCTCCTGGCAAAGTCGCTACTAAAAAATAGCTATGTTTTTTAGATATTTTAAATATTTTAATTGAGTGATGTTTTAAAAGTCAGCAGGACAAAAATTTCTAAATACCTGCTATGATATCACATACAACGTATATTTATGGTAAACATTCATTAGACTTTTAATGCCTTAAATGTGTAGGGAAACTCGAAAACAATAAACATGTTATGTTTATATATTAATGTAGGCAGTTGAAAGGTAAATATTAAAAACCCTATATTTTATGCTATATGTTTTTTTTTTTAACCAGGAATCTTTACTTTTAATTTATTTTAATCACATCATTTTTGATCTCAGAAGAACACACTTTGGTTCATTTGGAATGGACCAAATGCATATGTAGTATTCAAAAAGGGTGCTGAAGTAAAAGGTTGACCTTAAAGAGAATAAATTTGGCTTTGTACTAGTGAAAGCAGATTGGGCTGCAGTAACAAATAGACCTAAATAGTATAAGCACTAAGCATGGTGAAGCATATTTCCACTCCACTGGTAATCCTGTTACAGAGTAGTTGGTTTATCATCCACACGGGTGGTTCACACACTGAGGCTCTTTCCATCTTATGACTCTACCGATGACCATGACCTTGTCTATATATTCATCTACTCGGAGAAAAGAGGATAAAAAGTGGAGGAGTCACAGCTTTGTAAGTATTGGCCTGAAAATGTCACACAGCACATGCTATTTCATAGCATGATCAAACATAACTATAAATATGACTATGTGCCAAGAAAAAAAAAGGGGGGGCATATGGATTATGTTGAATAAGTACCTACTACAGGCTGCTAATCATTAGGCATATGGGAACTAATGCTTATTCCAAAACTGGAGCACAGTGTAACAGCAGGGCTAAACTGTAGGCTCCTTGAGTTTGTAATATTAAAAACCTTTCTTAGACGTATTACCACAGAAATTGTATCAAACACGGACTGGAAATAGTGTCTCACTAATGACAAACAGGTATAATTTGACACAGAAGAGATCAGAATTAATGTTTTATAAATAATTATTAATATTTATGTATAGCCTTTATGTATAGCCTTTTATATAATTAATATTTTGGGGAGATTAGTCTCACGCATAGTTAATATATGAAAGAAATAAAATAAGGTATTATGTTTTTTCCTATATTGCAATATTTTTCTCATGTTCTTGGATTTTTGATGTGATAAAAATAAATTACTGTTCTAATTAACTAGTGAAAATTTACACAGAAAAATAATATATTTTAAAAATAATCCATTAACATGTAGCAAGAAACTCATTTTTATTTTGAAT
Organism: Lepilemur ruficaudatus; assembly: GCA_963574885.1. NCBI lineage: Eukaryota > Metazoa > Chordata > Mammalia > Primates > Lepilemuridae > Lepilemur > Lepilemur ruficaudatus. Next base: position 4,176 of record CAUYRT010069439.1, read on the forward strand.
CAAATGCTCATATTAATTGGTTAGACTGGGCACTGCCACTCCGATTCCCCACGCTTGTGCATTAAGCATTTACATCTGTTTGCATTAGTCATTTTGGTTCTTGATGCATAATAAAATCATGAGTAGCTACAGATAAGGCAGAAAGGGTGGTGGGAAAATGTAATGAGTGATTACATTACTTTTATTAGTCCATCTGGATGGCAGTTATATTGATTCGTTTTCTTTTTAAGATCACGGTATAACAGTCTTCTCAGGAGATTAAGTTGTTAGTGAAGACTCACTTTAAAAAAATAAATATTTACGTAACTTGGAAACTGTGAAAATGTAAAATGTAACAACATTTTTGACCTTAAAGATTCATTATTTTATTGTACAATTCTAAACAAAAATGTTAAGGTTGCTAGATATAATACTCTAGTTTAATGAAGTAACAGATAATTTTTAAGCAAGGCTTTTAAAATTGTGGCATAATAATCACATATCTAAAAAATATCTTTAGCTAACAGTATAAACAAATTCCTGGGTGTTATAGACTTAGGATTAGCACTAACTAAAACTCTAGTAGCAATTTTCTTTAATAATATTCATTAATCAATTTGGTTTTGTGGTAGAGATAGGACAAGTCAATCAATATGTCTTACATGTTTCCAGAGAATTATAGACCAATGCTTGGTTGAGAGCCCAGAAACGCACAGTGATTGGCTCATTCTACAGACACTATTGAAGTATAGTGTAACAATATGAAGAACAAGAACAAGAATCTAGAAGAATTTCTGTACAGTTGTCAAAGGGGTAGAGATATTGATTATGGTGGATATGAGTTTTCCAATTACAAATAGTATTATTTCATTAGGGTCCAAGAATAATTTGTCAGATCTAGAAAGGCAAAAGCATGGATACAAATACATACTTACACATATGGACACATTCAAATATGTGGCATTCCCTAGTATTATAAGATTTAGAATAGCTTACAACAAAAATGTATAAAATTAAATATTGTCCAAATATGTTAACTGGGCATAGTGTGAATGCCTACAATGACAGCTCTTCAGGAAGTTGAGGGGGAAGGATCCCTTGAGCTCAGGAGTTCAAGACCAGCCTGGGCAATATAGCAAGACCCTGTCTCTAAAAAAAAAAAAGTATAAGAATTATGATACATATTGGGGAAAACAATTCTTAGTGTAAAGAGTAAATAATGGTTTGAAAATATATACGGTATATTATTGATGATATAACTTAATTTATAAAAGTAATTGATAAATATAGATATGTTAATATTTTAAATGTATTAACATAAACTTTTGCTTCAATTTGCCAGATTTTAAAAATCTGATTTCATATGACATGTAACAGATGGTGTTATATAATGTAAGAATCAGAAAAAAATCTTAACATGGCATAGATGCAAGAAAAACACAATTATTAAAGAATATTTACATATTTATGGAATGCATAAGAAGTAAAAGAGGGACAATAAAAATTATCTTCATGAAAATCATTTAAGAGCTACAAGATGTAAGAGGAAAGAACAAAAATAATGATGGTTATTAGTTTTGATGCTCAGGCCAGAATTCATTCTAGAATATCTCCTTTCTGAAAGGAGGAAGAGACTCATTTCTTTAGAATTGCAGCACACTGAGTTCTAGTACTTCGATAGTATCCCTTTTTTCATTGAGACCTGACAGTCTTCTGGATTGTCTACTGTTATGTAAAGACAAAGCAATCATGGGGATTATTGATTTGAGAAGTCTCTTCCAATGCCTTGCTAGCACAAAGCTGTTATGCAGCTCATCTGTAGGGGTTGCTAGCCACAAGGGTAGCAGTAAATGAGAACCACAGAGTTTAAAAAAGATTTTTAACCAGGATACTTATAATTAATTATTTCCTATTAAAATACATAATTTAGATTCAATCAACCACCTTTTCAGACATGTGCAAATATCACTTTAGCAAATTCAATTCCTCTGAGGAGATAAAATAAATTAACTTTGAAGATGAAAATTTGTAATACTTTTCTATAATTTAAAAATAGTAATATATGTATGTAAGAATTCAGTCTGAGAGGTGGTGATTTGGCCAGGTATTTTCTGCTTTTTATTGAAACATTTAATTTATAATTCACAGTCCAAAAAACAAACAAAACATAAATAAACAAAACAAAAAAATCAAAACAAACATAATAGGAGCTCGGCTTTAACTTTGCTCATGTATGTATGCATCAGCCCCCTTAGAATCTAATTCACCTAACTTGTCAACTTGGTGTTTCACTTTGACCCTTTTGGATTTAGTGAACTGGTTCAACATCAAGTACTAATACATACATGCCCTCCTTCAAAAAATGTACAACTCAGGAACATCATAAGAGAAGCCAGAAGTCATATAATGGTACTGGAAGAACGAAGCCAGTGGGGAGAATACAGTAAAAGAGAGAAAAGTGAGAATGGAGTAGGTCACCTGCCTATGAGCCAGATTTGCCTGGAGTAATAAAAATAATTATTTTAGAAAATGATCTTCAGGTAACCTAAAATTAGAGAGGAGAATAATATTCCTCCAAGATATATACACTTATTTTAACTAAAGTATATCCTAATTTAATTTAATTTAAGTAATTTTAATATTATGTATTTTAAAAATTTATTTTAAGAATGCAATATTTCCCATTAGAATGATTTTCATAAAGAACTGTATAATTAGTTATTTACATTTTTTCTATGAATGAAATGTGTATCCTAATACAATGACTGTGATGTAATTAACCAATTTGGAATTAATTGAAATGGTTTTACTGTATTTCTATAATCTCTTTATATGATTTATAAGTCTTTCTTCTGTCCTGGACATAGAGTACTTAAGTTTTGAATACCTTCCTACATAACTTTATTCTGTGGGAGACATATAAACACTAATACAAGAAACTCATGTAAATCTGCTTGGTGATAAAAATTATACTTAGAGATTTACATGAGTTTCTTGTTAATTACATCACAATCATTGTATTAGGATACACACACACAAAAGAATAAAGGAAAATAGTATAGGAGTCAGGAATACAGAAAAAATACAAAGGAAAAAAATAGTTTTGCTGACCACTGTAGGCTTACAAAAAGTTGCAAGAACAGGGAGACATTTGGAGAGATAACCAAACATTTTCTAAAGAATAGAGCAATTTTATAGATTCTTCAGAGACCTCTCTCCACTGGGGATCTCTGCTGAACTTCTTGGCAGTGGTGAGGTGATATTAAGTCTGCCTACAACTCCCTCCAAGCCACCCATCCTTCCTTTTTGTATCCCTTGATGCCCTTCCATGATTAAGTGTTTTATTTATTTGTTGGGTAGTGTCACCACTAACAGGAACGCGCTTGGTAGAGTTCTTTTACAGAATCACAAAGCACACAGTAAAACCCATACCTTACCCCAAGTATATGCTTGGGGTATATAAATAAAAATTCAGTTAATCACATTAGATGCATTAGAAGTGTCATATAACTAGGAGAAATTATGCATTAGACCATAAAAAATAAAGCAGGAAATTATATTAGATGGCTTTGATCTAGAGCTTTGTGTACAGCTAGGATATGGAATCAGGCATACCTTGACTTGACTCCTGAGTCATCTGTTTGTAAGGTGTAGAACATGTCCGAATTATTTAATTCCCCCAAGTCTCTGTTTTTCTGTCAGCAAAATGTGCAGAATATATCTACAAAATGAAATTCTTGTAAAATTAAATTTTAAAATGCTTGTGACTGACCCTGGCATTGAATAAGCTCCTAAATAAAAACTGGGTAACACTACTTTTAAAAACAATAATAATTAGTTTGTTTAAATGTAAAGCCATAACTTCAAGAGAGGTACTTTGGAAAACAGCTTGTCAATACACCTGCATCTCTATCTTTGCATTCATCTGCAAATGCTGATATGTTTCTTGCATTTGACATATTTTTTGAACATGGTATTTTTAGGTACATGTTGTTTTTATAGTTTTAATTTTGCCTTTTTAACTTCAGCCAACTTTTGTATAAATGAATAAAATTCATAAATAATAAATTTCAGAATAAATATTTAATAAGAAAAATATTGAATTTCCTGCTTCACATCTTTGGATCTATCTAGAACTGAAAAAGAGATATATTATACTAGCTATAAATGGAAACAAAACAGAAAAGTTTAAGAACCATGTAAAATCTTTTTTTAATGAAATTCACCAGTGTTACTTAAGTTACCTTTTCAAAAGCTTTTATCTCCAAAATTATATAGAGGAAAAAGACTAATGAAATGAGTTGCATAGTATAACAAATCAAATATAAATAGGCTTATGAAAATTAAGGTTTATTAGTTTTCTTAATGAGAGCAAACAGAGAAGCAGAAGGTCATCTACCTATGCAAGACACAACAACTATGTGCTGAGAATGCAAACATAAACAATGCTTTCTCCAAGTCCTTCGGAAGCTTAAATACAGAGAAGGTAGGCAAACAGGTGAACTAAGTTCCAGAATGCAAAGCAGTAAGTTAGCCCTGTGGTGAAAGTGAAAGAGTATTGTCAAAGAGAAAAAAAAGAAAGAAAGAGAGAGAGAGAGAGAGAGAGAAAGAAAGAAAGACAGACATGTAAATTAAACCGGACTGCGTTGGAAATATCCATGCACATTTTTCAGCCAGTGGTATACTTAAATTAATCATAAAGGCACAACAACATTTCACGAGGAATCAAAGATGGGGCATGAACAAATCAAAAGGCCATTTTGGAAAGAGGAACTACAAACAGTTCAATAACAGAGAAATTGAGTGTTGTGTCTAAGTATGCCTAAGTATGTCTAAACAGGTAAAATGAGATCAGATCTTAAAGAAATGTGTGAATCTGAGGGTGAATGTTATAATGAAAGGCATTTCAAGTCTTTGAAGATTTTCAAATGTGGACATGACTTAATCATACTAGACTTTAAAAAAAAACTACTTTGCCAAAACTGCGTTAGATTGGAGAGTGGAAACAACACAGGCAGAAAGTTCTGTTAGGTCATATAGTATTAATCCAGAATATGAGAGACTAATAATAGTGGCCGTGAGAAACGGAAAAAGAAAATACATTAGTAATTCATAGAATGCTGTGATTCATTGAATATGAGAAATGAAAGAGAGATATAATAACATCTAGCCTTCAAAATATTTCTAAATGATATGATATATAATTAAATCATATAATCCTACATTAATCCAATTTGTTATTTTTTGAAACTTTAGTCATTACTTTTAAGCAAAAGTATTCATAAATATAATTCCAAAAATGTATTTTGAAAGCTATGAAATTCATTACATTACATCAAGGCAAAGAATAAGGATATGAGATGGGTGAATTGAATCATGCTTACTCTGAGTGACAGGTCGTGGAAAGTAAACATGTCTGGAAGTTCAGCAACAAACTGAATTCCGCTAACAGATTCTTTGATTGTTTTTAGAAAGATAAAGAGGATTATTTTGAGAGTTAAATAATCAATCATTGATTTATTCAATGATCAAATGATTAAAAGAACCTTTAGTATATACATTATTCAAGTAATAAAGTAGAATTTTGTTCCAAATTTTATTCTTGTGATGTATTTTAGAATCAATACATAACATAGTTGTTTGGAAAAGTTTTCAACTTAAAATAACAACACTTGTTAGTTAGTTGTGATATTTTAAATAATGCATATTGTTATTACTTAATAAACTGTTAGTTGCTATTGGCATATTATTAACCGTGGCCTAATTTCCTTCTCATCCTAAAATAAATCCCTTGTTTAGTGAAGATAGAAAAATGAATGAGATTGTGTTTATGTATGTGTGTGGTTTTGTATGTGATGAGACTGTTTCCTTAACTTACATTGTCCCAGTTTAACAAATTTTCAGAATCTAAATGTATAGAAGTAATATTTACAAAATATTCATACCAAAGCCACAGTTATGCTTAGTACAATATTTTTGGAAATTGGACTGAATTAACAGCACAAATAAATCTAGTGTATTTATCTGGAATGTTTCTTCAGTGTTCCTCACCTTTGCATGGAGAGGAACTTCCATCAGAGTTTTATCCTGGGCGTTGTCATACCTCTCCCTTAAGCTCCAGTGGATGTGCAAGTCCATTTTATGTTGCTATAATAGAATACCTGAGACCGAACAATTTATAAAGGTAAAAGGATTGTTGGCTCACAGTTCTGGAGGCTAGGAATTTCCAGATTGGGTGGCCACATCTGGTTGGAGCCTCATGCTGCAGCATCATAATATAGTGGCTGGCATCGCATGCAGGCATGTATGCAAACTAGACAAAACATAGGGGGCAATCTCGCTTTCAAACAACCCACTCTTGTAGTAACTAATCCAGTCCCATAAGAATGACAACTCACTCATTCCTAGGAGATGACATCAATTCCTTCATCAAGGAACAGCCCTCATGATCCAAATGCCCCTTAAAGGTCCCACCACTTCTCAACACCATGACCTTGGGGACCAAGCCTCAATATGAGTTGTGTTGAGGACAAGCCATAGTCAAACCATAGCAAGTGGGAAAGAAACAAATTATTTGATAGATGACTTTGTTAAGATGAAAAACGAATTAATGTTCAATCTCTTCTGATTCACTCCGAATCTTCTTCTAAAATCAATTCCATAATTCTGTGCTTTGATTTTTGTGAGTTACAGAACCAAAGGATATTGGCCAGTCACTGGGGGTAAAATTTTAATTTGCTTATATCCACAGACCTAAACCACATTTTCTAAGTACTTTTATTATCATAAAGTGCTGTTTTCATTTTCAACTGTTCCTTCTACTTAATATTCAGTTTCAAACCTGGATAGGGAAAAAAGGAGGTGGTTATTATCTATTAAACCTTCAAAACTCCAATACGTACCACTTAATTTTAAAGTGGAAAATATGTTCTTTTTTTTCCTGTAATCCCTTCAACTCTAAGAATGCACAACCAGTCAGTATAGACATGTGAGAAACAAGAAAAGAAGTATAATAATAGAAAATATGAGAGATTTAAACATCTGGGTTCAAGTGTAGGGTCTGTCATCATATTGTGTTGCCACTTGGTACATATAATTTATGTTCTCTGAGAATTATATTCTCTAATGATTTTATTTGTAAAATGATCGGGTTAAACCAGATAACTGTAGGGTTTTTCAAATTCCTAAGTACTTTATTAAGCTCGAATGAAATTTTTTCCTAAAACAAAAATGAAAACAAAACAAACCCCTCACTAAATATATTAAGTAAATAAGTAAACAAATAGTAATAAAAATAAAAACCAGGTCTTTATCTTAATAGATAATACTACCAAAGTTCTTGATGTCTAAAATTGTGCATACCAAATTAATAGGAAAGATCTACTATGCATATTTTTCCATGCAGTATAAATTCACTTTTCAGAGTTGTAATAATAACCACTTATGATTTGGAGATTAGCAAAGTAAGACTGCATTTCTAACAACTAAAAGGAGTTTAATCCACAGCCAAGTAAATGATCCTGAAAATAGCTTTACACCAATGGTTTCTAATTGAAATTTAGGACGATAACCTTAATTTCAACAGCTGTTCTTGCTGGAATAGAAAACCTCATGAAAAACACAAAGCTGTATGCAGGCATTTACAAACACATGTTATAGGTGGTCAAGCAAGATTTTAAAACAACAAACTTTTTATATTGAAGGCAGGTTTTTTATTTCATTTTAGTCTGTATCACTACTTCTCTAGATAGGAAGAAATTTTTTTGACATTATGATTTTATGTGCACAAAGATTTATAAAATAATATTTAAAGATCCATTAAGAATGATCTATAGTTCAAAGTAGCATTTGTATTTTTCCTATTAATACTGTTTATGACCCATGAACCAGATGCTAAGATAGTCTCAATCCAAGTAATATTTGTTTAAAAAATTTATATTCATATGTTTTCCTTCCTACTTATATCTCTTCCAAACATATGAAAATTTGACTGTGTTTAAACATTTAACTGAGAAATTCATTTACAATTTTCTGATCTCCCTTTACATAGCCAACATTTCCTAAACAAGAAAGAGTCAGGATATATAAGAAAGCCATATAACAAAAATAAGTTTTTGTTTTCCACTACACTATGGTGATTCTATGTTTTTATTTATTTATTTATTATTGGGGGAAAACTACAAAGCATTTACAGTACAATGTTTACAGTCACAATTTGTAGTGAGCTGATTTCCCAAAATATATTACCACTCAAGTTAACTTATCTTGTTACATCCAAAAACCTACTCTGTCAAAGTAGTCCATAGAGTGTTAT
>CAUYRT010069440.1:0-49347 GCA_963574885.1 Lepilemur ruficaudatus
AAAAGTAGTTGGGGAGCGGAATTAGGGATCTCAACAGGGGGAAGGAAATCCTCTAGAAATGATTTATGTGATTAACTGTACACCTCAGTAAATTCACTGAAAATCATTTAACTGTACACTTAAAATGGAGTGTTGGTTGTACGTAGATACAGTTGGAACACTATGTATGTACTCTGTGGACTACTTTGACAGAGTAGGTTTTTGAATGTAACAAGATAAGTCAACTTGAGTGGTAATATATTTTGGGAAATCAGCTCAGCTTTTTAAATTTCTTTAGAGACGTCCCCTTTGACCTATATCATCTAGAAATGTGCTATTTATTTTCCATTTGTTTGGAGATTTTCCTGTTACCTTTCTTTTACTGATTTCTACTTTAATCTCATTATATCTCATTGTATGTTTGTGTAATGTCAATTCTTTCTATTTGGTAAGGTTTGTTTTATAATTCAAGATATGGTCTATCTTTGAAAATGTTCAATATGCACTTGAAAAGAATATACTGTTATTGGGTGGAGTGCTCTATAAATATCAATCCAATCCAGTTGTTTGATGGTGTAATTTACTTCTTTTATAATCTTGCTAATTTTCTCTCTACTAGTTCTATTACTAAGAGAGCAGCATTTAATTCTCCAACTATAATCTAGTTCTCCTTTAAATTGCCTTTCTTTATGCTGCATGTATTTTGAAGCTCTGATGATAGGCACACATGCATTTAGAGTTTTTTTCTGTTTTATTGGGTGAACTGAGTCTTGAATTGCTATATAACATCCTTTCTTGTCCCTGATAACTTTCTGTTGGTTCCCTCTAGTTTTTGTCCCACTATTTTACCACTCCTGCCCACTATTGGGTAATTGAGCACTTAATTGGTATTTCATTTTAATATATTAATTGTGATTTTGGCTATATCTCTTCAAATAGTTTTATTTGAAAGGATTGATCTAGAGATTAAAAATATATACTTGACTTTTCACGGTCTATTTAAAGCCAATATTTTACCACTGTAATTAGAATGTAGAAACTTTACCCCAGAGGTATCATCCCTCTTTCTTTTTTATATGTATTTTATATATTATATATATATTATATCCACATACATTGAAAATGCTCTAAGAAAATGTCATTTTTGCTTTCAACTGGTAAACATTTAAAATAACTGAATAGGATAAAAATATCTATTCTAAGTAGCCGATTTTACTATTTATGTTTCTTCTTTTTATTATTCTGAATGTTGCAAGTTTCCTATGGTAATGTTTTCCCTTCTGTCTGAAAAGATTCCTTTTGAAGATCTTTTAGAGCACATCAGCTGACTACAAACCTACTTTGTTTTCCTTCCTCTGAGAATGTCTTTATTTCATTCTCATTACTGAATGATGTTTTCACTGAATATATAATTCTGGGTTGTCAGTTCTTTCCTTCCAGCAATTTTATAATATTGTGCTTTCCTTCATGCTTTCTAATGAGAAATCTGAAATCATTTGAATTATTGTTCCCTATGGGAAATGTGTGTTTTGTGTCTGATTGCTTTCAAAATTTTTCTTTTTCTTTAGTTTCCAGCAGGTCAATTGATAGGTTCCTATGCATAATTCCTGTTTGAGGTTCATTCACCTTTTGGATAGGTAGGTTTATGTCTGTCTCAGTCAGTTTGGGCTGCTGTAACAAATACCTTATAGACCGGGTGGCTTAATTTCCGCAGGAGATCTGGTATCTGCTGAGGGCATTCTTCCTGGTTTGTACATGGCTGTCTGCTCATAGTCTCATGTGACAGAGAGCAGAGAGAGGGGAAGCAAGCTCTCTCATATCTCTTTTTATAAGGATAATAATCCCATTCATATGGTTTTATCTTCACAACCTAATTACCTCCCAAAGGTCCTACCTCATAATACAATCACATTGAAGATTTGGTTTCACCATGTGAATTTTTGAGGAATATAAATATTCAGCCCACAGAATTCTGTCCTTGGACCCTCACATTCATGTCCTTTTCACATTCAAAGTACATTCATTCTATCCCAACAACCCCCCAAATCTGAATTCATTTCAGCATCAACTCTGAAGTTCAAAGTCTCATCTAAACATCATCCAAATAGCCTATGAGTAAGATTTGAGGTATAATTTACCCTGAGACAAAATTTCTCTCTAGCTGTATGCATGTGCACCCAAACAAGTTATGTGCTTCCAAAATACAATGGTAGGACGAGCATAGCATAGACATACTTATTCTAAAGGGGAGAAATAGGAAAAAAGAAAGTGGTGATGGGTCCCAAGCAAGTCTAAAACATAACAAGTAAAATCCCATTAGATCTTAAGCCTTGAAAATAATTTTTGGCTTGAATCTCTGCCTTCCAGACCCACTGGGGGCAGAAATCCCACCTCCAGGACATATGGGGTGGTGGTCCCACCTGAACCCACTGGGGCTGGGCAGGGATTCCATCCCCAGGACTCTGCTATGAGGCTCCCCCCAACCATGGCTTTGGGTGGTGTCTATCTGCCCTGCTGAAAGCATCTGGCTCATTGTAAGCAAGAAAATAGTGGCCCTTTTTGAAACAATGGAGGCAGCTCTAATGATCTCTGAATCTTCTAAGGAGTCATTCTTCCCTTTCCTTGAAGAATAATACACATTTCAGTTTAATACCTCTATGGTCCTGTCCTGTAAATTCTAAGAAGTCTGACAGTCCTCATTCTGCCCATTGTCTTCTCTTTTGGTTCAAACTGGCAGTTGATCAGGTGGCTGATTAAGTCTGTAACTCATACTCATCTTAATCTTATCAAACAGTTCTTTGCCAAACTCTTAGTGTTCTCTTCTGAACATGCGGCGTGTCTCTGTTTTTAACTCTTGCATTTTACTATCAGCAGTCAGCAGTAAGCAAACACTTCTTCAACAGTTTGGTCCAAAATTTCCTCAGCTAAAAACTTCATGTTATTTCTTGCAAGTTCTCCCTTTCACAATGTACTCGAGCACAAACACCGTTAGACAAGTTTTTTGCCACTTTATGACAAGGGTCACTTTTTTCCTTTGTTCAACAGCATGTTCCTCATTGACCTCCGAGATCCTATTGAGACGGACTCTATATTTCTGCCAACATTCTGTATGTGAGTAACTGTGTATTTTCTAGGGAGACAGAAGCTTTCTCTGCAACTACTCTCTTTCCTCTGAGTCCTCACCAGGATCTCCTTTAAGATCCTTCCACAATAATCTCAGCATCTTCTGGTGTAAACTTCAAAACTCTTCCAGCCTCTACCCACTACCCAGCTCCACAATCACTTGCACACTTTTAGGTATTTGCTATATCAGCACCTCAGTCTCAGTACCAGTTTATACTTAGCTTGGGCTGCTATAACAAATCTGCCATAGACTTGGGGACTTAGACCCCAAAGATTCATTTTCCGCAGTTCTGGAGGCTGGAAGTCCAAGGTTAAGGTGCGGGCAGATCTGCCGAGGGCACTTTTCTTGGTTTACTGATGGATGTCTTCCTGTTGTATCATCCCACACGGTAAAAAGCAGAGAAAGCAAGCAAGCTCTCTCCTGTCTCTGGGGACTAAGCTCTCTCCTGTCTCTGGGTCCATCATGTGGACTCTACCCTTGCAGCCTAATCATCTCCCGAAGGCCTCGACTCCAAGTACCATCACACTGGGGTTAGGCTTCCCCATATGCATTTCGTGGAAGCACAGACATTCGGTCCGTAACAGTGTCATTTGCCAAGCTTGGGACTTTTCTGCCATTTTTGTCTTCAAAAACATTTGTTTAGCATTGCTTTTGGAGACTCTGATGATATGAATATTAGATATTTTGTTATTGTTTTGGAGGTCCCTGACTCAGTGTTCATTTTTGAAAATCTTTATCCTTCTTGTGGTTTAGATTGGATGTAGTATGAGTTTGCTAAGGCTGCCATAACAAAATACTGCAAACTGGGCGGCTTCAAATAGCACGTATTTATTGTATCACGGTTCTGGAGGTTGGAAGTCTGAAATCAAGGTTTCATCAGGGCCATGCTCCCTCTGAAGCCTGTAGGGGAAAATCCTTCCTTGCCTTTTCTAGTTCGGGTGACTGCCAGCAATCCTCTGTGTTCCTTGGCTCGCAGGTGCATCTCCCTAATCTCCGCCTCCGTCTTCACGTGGCCATCTCCTCCATGTGTCTCTGTGTCTAAGTTTTCTTCCCATAAAGGCACCAGTCATTGGATTTGCCCATTCTAATTCAGTATCACCTCTTGTTAACTTGGTTCTGCTTCCAAAGACCCTATTTCTAAAAAGGTCACATTTGCAGATAGTAGGGGTTAGCACAGCACTATATCTTTTTGAAGGACACAATGCAATCCCAAACAGATGGTTTCTAATAATATTTCTTCAAGTTTATTAACTGTTTCCTCTGTCACCTCTATTTTGCTACTGGGTTCATTGACTGAGTTTCTTTTATTGCTTAGTGTATAATTCAGTTTTAAAATTGTCATTTGGTTCTTCTTTTTATTTTCTGTTTAAGGTTGAGATTTTCTACTATAATATTTATTGTTAGGGTGTTTGCTATTTCATGTTCATACTTTTAAAATAATAGCTGTTTAAAAGTAGCATAATTCTAGCATCTGGGTCATTTTGGTGTGGGCATCTCAGGATTTTTTCCCTTGAGAATTGAAATATTGGCTCTTCACATGCATAGAAATTTTGAACATTTGGAATATTATTGTATAAAACTTCATGTCTTATATAATTTCAAATAAGAATGTTGACATTTTCTTTTTTCAGCTAATTGATCTGGTTAGATTTAGGCCACAAATTCCGTGGGTGACAGTTCTGACATTAGTCTACTTTCAAAGCCTTTGTTATAGTCTTTGAATCTGTCCCAGCTATGCCTGGAACTAGGCAGTGTCCTTTACTCTTGTTTACGGTGTGTTGATTAGGGTCAGATCCAAACATATCCAGCTCAAGGATCAACTCTGGAGTTCATAAAAACTGTATGAGGCTGCTTTCCCCAGCCCCTCCATTCCGTGATCTCTTTGGAAATTTCATGTTCCCTGGGGCTTCCCTTTTTGGTCCTGAAGCTAAATACAAGGGCCTTTAGTTGCACCACTCTGTTGTACTGTGTCATCGTTATGCCATCTGTCCTGTGCCCGGTGCAAGTGAAGGGAGAAGAGACGGTGAAGCAAGATGATGGGATGTACCTCAGCTCCTTGGAACCACAGCTCTACTGGACAGGGGAAGATTCCCCTTTCTCAGAGTTTTAGCTGTTTTTTAATGCTTTTTTCTATTCTTTTCTTTCTTTTTTTTTTTTTTTTCAGGTGCTGATGCCACATAGGATTGCATGAGAGCTGAGTGAATGGGAACAGAGAAAAGAGGGGGAAAGAAAATGATGTCCACACTCCCTCTGAGCATTAGGACTTCCCTTTCTGGACTGCAAGCCCAGGCTAGTAGGTTTCTCCTGGAGCTCTCTCTGTTGATTGTTCATTTTTTTCTGGAAGGGGAAAAATGCTAAACTCACCACCACTTTAGTGGTATATCAAATTCTAGTGTTCTTTCTTGATCAACCTGCTGGTATATTTAATATTTAAGCAATTGTCAAATAGTTTCTTCATAAATTCTGTCTGGGTTTTATGGTTGTACTTACTACAAGCAAAAGGGCAAAGCTTGCACTGTCCCACACGGAAACAGGACTTTCCTGTTTCATCTGTTCCTTATTCACCTTTGACTTTTTTTTTTTTTTTTTGCTTTTTTGGGAGGAATTAATTGCATAATTTTTATAATTTCATTTCTTTGTTGGATAATGTTTTACAGTTCTGTTTTGTTGATTGTTTTAGGGTTTATTGTATACATTTTAAACTTTTCACCTGTAAATGCTATTATGCCACTTAATAAATGGTATAAGAACTTTATAGTCATACACATCCATGTCTTCTCTCTTGTCCATGTGCAGTTGACACCATACATTTTACTTTTAGACATAAACTCACACTTCATTTTTAGAATTTTTGCTTAAACAGGATTAGCAGTCTTCTCTCCTCTGTGTGGTAGTGCAGGACTCCAAAAATGTCCGTGTAACTAATTGAAACAAAGTGATGTCAATGGAAAAATTAAATGTTCCATAGCCCTTACATTTTTGTTAAAATAGTAAAATTATCTTACTGCTGGTTATAAATATAGAAAAAATAACAAAAATAATAATGTAGTACATTGTACTTTAAATATTAGAAACAATGAGAATTAAAATATTTACTTTTGTGTAAAAAAGTGTATCAAGATTAGTTTTCTTTTTCTCATCATGTAACTTACAATATGGAGCAAGTATCTTTTCATGCCTTGGTGAGTTGTCACACTCATTTGTAAGTCTGGTCAGCTTCTAAGCATCATTCTTCTAGAGTTCCTTTATTATAAAAAAATTTGTTAAAGCACTTTACTGATGTATGATTAACATACAAAAAGCTGTACATATTTGTTGTATACAACTTACAGAGTTTGGAGATAATTATACACCCATAAAAACATCACCACAATCTATGCCATAAGCCTACCCATCACATCCAAAAGTTTTGTGCCTCCGTCTTATTTATTATTATTATTTGCTAGAACACTTAATACCGACTATTTTAGTTAATCTTTGAGTATAAAATCCATATTGTTAACCATAGGCATGTGCTGTACAGCAGTATCTGGAGCTTATTTATCTTGTACAACTGACATTTTGTACCACTTGACTAATCCTCACCATTTCCCACAACCTTCAGTCCCTGGCAACCACCATTCCACTTTCTGCTTCTCTAAGTTTAACTATTTTAGGTTCTTCGTATATGCTGTATCATGTAGTATTTGTCCTTCTGTGTCTGGCTTAATTCACCAAGTTTATTCATGTTGCTGCAAATGAAAGGATTTTCTTCTTTTTTATGGTGAATAAATGGATAAAGAGTCAGTCCATTGATGGACGTTTAGGTTGCTTTCATCTCTTGAATATTGTGAATAATACTGCAATGAATACGTGACTGCAGATATCTCTTAAATATTGTGATTTCAATTCCTTTGGGTATATACTCAGAAGTGGGGTTGACAGAACAAAAGGTACTTCTGTTTTTAATTTTTTGAGAAGCCTGCATACTGTTTGCCGGACCAGCTGTACCAATTTTACATTCCCCCCCACAGTGTACCGGGATCTTCTTTTCTCTACATTCTCACCAACATTTTTTAATTTTTGATTTTTAAAAAAATAATAGCCATTTTTATTAGGTATAAGTGATATCTCATTTTCATTTGCATTTCTTTAATTATTAGTAATTTTGAACATGTTTTCATATACCTGTTGGCTATTTGTATATCTTTGGAGAAATGTCTGTTCAGTTCCTTTGCCCATTTTTAAATTGGGTTATTTGTTTATGCTTTCGTTTTTTTGCTGTTGAGTTATAGGGATCTCATATACTATGGATATTAAGACTTTATCAGATGTATGGTTTGAAAATATTTTATCCTATTCTGTTGGCTGCATTTTTGTTTTGTTGATTGTTTCCTTTGGTGTAGACTTTTTAGTTTGATGTAATTCCATGTACCAATTTTTATTTTTGTTGCCTGTGCTTTTGGCGTCATAGGCTAAAAAAAATTATTGCTAAGACCAACATTCAGAGGCTTATTTATTTATTTTTTTCAGGAGTTTTATAGTTTTGGATCTTATGTTTAAATCTTTGATCAATTTTGAATTGATTTTTGTGAATGGCATAAGATTCTGAGTCAAATAGCCTTTTGCATGTTGCTATCCAGTTTTCTCAACACTATTAAAGAGATTATCCTTTCTTCATCATGTATTTTTAGCACTTTTAGTTGAAGATAAATTGACCATAGAGGGGTGGGTTTATTTCTGGGCTATTTCTGCTGCACTGTATATGTCTCTTTTTATGCCAATTCCAGACTGTTTTGATTATTTTAGCTTTGCAATATAATTCAAAATCAGTAAATGCAATGCCTTCCGGTTTGTTTTTGCTCAAAATTGCTTTGGCTATTTGGTGTCTTTTGTGATTCCAATTAATTTTAGGATTTTTAAAATTTATGTCAAAAATCCCATTGAGATATTGACAGAGATTGCATTCAATCTGTGAGTCACTTTGGATATTATGGACATTTTAACAGCAACTAATTCTTCCAATCCATGTATGTGGGATGTGTTTCCATTTATTTGTATATGCTTTAATTTTTTCATTGGTATTTTTTAGTTTTCAGTGTACAAGTCTTTTACTTTATTGATTAAATTTATTTCTAGGTATTTTATTCTTTTTGATGCTATGGTGAATGAGATTATTTTAATAATTTCCTTATCAAATGATTCATTATAAGCATGTAAAAACACAACTAATTTTTTCATGTTGATTTTTTATCCTGCAACTTTGCTAGATTTGTTTATTAGTCCTATATACATGTATGTGTGTGTAATCTTTAGGGTTTTCTACATAGAAGATCATGTCATCTGCAAAGATAATTCTTCTTCCTCCTTTCTGATTTTCATGGATTTATTTTTGCCTAATTGTTAGGATTTCCAACACTACAGTGAATAGAAGAAACAAGAGTGGGCACCCTTGCCTTATTCCAGATCTTAGAGGAAAAATTCATTTTGTGCTGCTGATTGTGATGTCAGCTGTGCCCCTTTCATCTATGACCTTTAGTTTGTTGAGATAAGTTCCTTTAAACCTATTTTGTCGAGACTTTTTATCATAAAAGGGTATTGAATTTGAAAAATGTGTTTTCTGCATCCATCGAGATGATCATTTAGTTTTTAGTCTTCATTCTTCTAATGAGGTGTGTCACACTGATGGATTTGTGTGTGATGCGCCAACCTTGCTGCCCGGAGATAAATTTCACTTGGTCATGGTGTATGATCCTTTTAATATACTGTTGAATTGTGTTTGCTAATGTTTTGTTAAAAATCTTTGCATCCATATTCATCAGACATATTGGCCTGCCGTTTTCTTAATGGTGTTTTTATCTAAATATGGTATCAGGGTAATGCTGCCTTTAAAAAGAGGTAGACAAGTTACCTTTTCTATTTTTTGAAGAGTTTGAGAAGGATTGGTATTGATTCTTTTAAAAGTGTGTAGCAGAAGTCACCTGTGAAGCCGCCAGGTCCTGGGCTTTTTGTTATTTGAATGGTATTGATTACTTATTTGATCCATTTATTTCTTACTAATCTATTTGGGCTTTCTATTTCACTTTGATTCACTCTTGGTAGGTTATATGTTTCTAGGAATTTATTCATTTCTTTTAGATTGTGTAATTTGTTTATGCAAAATTTTGACAATATTCTCTATGATCTTTTTTATTTATGTGGCACTGGTTACAATGTTTCCTCGTCCATTTCTGATTTTATTTATCTGCATCTTTGCTCTCATCTTAGTCTAGCTAACCATATTTCAACTTTGTTTTTCCTCTCGAAGAGCCAACAATTTTTTTTATTGTTTTTATATTCTTTTATTTATTTATAGAGGTTCTTTTTTATGGTTTTTATCTCCTTATTAAACTTCATACTTTGTTCACGTGTTGTTTTCCTGATTTTTTTGTTTGTTTCATTGTCTGCCTTTGTTTTCATTGTGCCTTACTGAGTTTCTTTAAGATGACTATTTTGAATTCTTTCTTGGCAGTTTTTTGATCTCCATTTCTTTAGGGTCAGTTTCTGAAGCTTTACTTTGTTCATTTGGTGGTGTCATGCCTAACTTATTCTTCATGATTCTTGTATCCTGCATGAGTATCTGTTCATTTAAAGATGCAGTTACCTCTTATGGCCTTGATAGATTGGCTTCATTAGAGTCTGTGAGTGGGCTTTCTGCCAGGGCCCATGGGCCAGTCTGCTTGTTGTCAAGATCTTCAGGTCTTCAGGTGGTCCTGTAGCCAGGGTACATGGGAGAAGGCCTAGTGCTAGTGTCCACACAGGCAGGCCTGGAGCTTATGTCTGCAGGTGATTCTCCTTTCAGGGTCTGCACAGAAGTCAGGTATTCACTTTGCTCCCACTTTCTTCCATGGAAAAACTCATAGGCTGAGGGTTTCTTTTTGGCACTGCACTGTGTGTGTTTGTGGAAGGGGAGATGTGTGGAAAGAGAAACTGTTCTTCTTACCCTTTTCAATGTGTCTTCTTTCATTTCTGTGCTCCAATTTGGTATGGTGTCCTCTCACTTGGATTCTGGAGTTCTCATTAAGGTATTTTTTTCCATGAATGGTTGTAATATTGATGTTTCTGTGGGAGGACAAGAGCTGGGACCTCTTATTTCACCATCTTGCTAGCATCAATCCCCAGAGTTCCTTTAATGTGAAGTTTCTGCTGGTGATACTTTCTCTGTAACTACTTCATCCTTTTCATCACAACCACTTTCCTCGTTTATGTGAGTAAGTTCATTTCACTAAGTTTCTCTGGCTGCACATCCATAGTCTCTATAGAACAGTGGCAGTCTCGACACCCCCATAGTCAGCTATTTCTTCTATAACTCCATTTAGCTCTATTCAAATTTTACTTCTGACATATAACTTATCATTTCTTTGCTGCACTTTTAGCATTTTTGGTCAAATCTCTCTTTAAATTATCCATGTTGATTTATCACAGGGAGACAAAGAAGCAACACAACAGCATGCTTTGCTGCCTCTGTGTGAAATGAATAACAGGTGCATAGTGGTAATAGTCATCACCAGTGTACTTTGTAATAAGTGCTGCGGTTGATCCCCGATCATAATTCACTGCTGTTATCTATATTATGATTCATGCACTAAAAGACTGCAGAAAAGATTGTACTCTATGCAATTACTACCAGTTGCTATACCACGAAGTTGAATCATGATGTTCCAGAACTGGCATTATTTAATACTGGATAATATTTCTTGCTATATGTTTATATTCTCTAATCTTTTCACCTGTGGAATCTAATCTGATGTTAATCCCATCCAGTACATTAAAAAACTCAGACAGTGTAATTTTCATACATATAACTTTGATTTGGGCCTTTTTATATCTTCTGTTTTTCTACTTTTTGAACACATAAAAATATAATATCTGTTTATGCCTTTGCTAATTCTAACATCTGTCAGATCTGTCTCAATTGATTTAATTTTCTACTCATTATGGGTCATATAATAATCTTATTTTTTGTATGCCTAGTAGTATTTTGTTAGGTATTAGGAATTCTATATTTACCTTCTTTTGTGCTGGTGATTTTTGTATTCCTATAAGTATTCTTGAGCTTAGTCCTGGAAGACAATTAAATTTCTTTGAAATGGTATGATCTTTTCAAGTCTAGTTTTTAATAATTATTGCGTGGAACCAAGCTAAAGGTAATTATTCTCCACTAGTACATTAAGTCAAATCTGTGTGATAGCCACAACATCCCGTAATTTAGAAAGCTTTCCATTCTGCCTGGAAAGAGCAGGCACTATTTCTGGACCTATGTTTGTGTCACATACAGTTTCCTCTAGTCATTTTAGCTGTTTCTTTTCCAGCCTATCATATTTTCCTCAAACATATACATGAACAATACTCAGATGAATACTCAAAGGGAAGCCTCTGGTGATCTGCAGAATTCTTCCTTTATTCATCTCTCTCCTCTCATTTATGGTCTCTTCAGACTTTCAGCTCTGATTATTTAATTCAGGAGTTCTTCTGTACTCTCTCTGGGTTTTGAATCCATTACTTGATATATGAGGGCTGTCCGGAAAGAGTCCAGCCATTGCATTTATGTATCCATCGCATCCATGGCTTGATACTTTCCAGACAGCTCTTGTATTTTATTCATTTTTTCAGTTGTTTCAGGAGGAAGGTTAAACTTTTCTCTTATTTCATTTTTATTCAGTGTATGTCTCCCCAATCCTTTACACTAAAATAGTATTTTGACATTGCTATTCAAATTTGCCTATCTTACTACAAAACACACCTGCACACACACACACACACACACACACACACACACACACACACACGCCAGCAATTCTACCTGTGGAGAATTGTCAAAACCTCCCACAGAGGCTGCTGACATACTTGCAGTTGATGGATTATATTTAATATAATCTTGCTTCTGACAACTCATGCATTTTCAGCCTTGCCTAGCATTCCCTGTTAGTTGGTTAGTTCATACTTCATTTTACATATACAGTTGGCCCTTGAACAACGTGTGTTTGATCTGTACAGGCACATTTATCCACAAATTTTCTTTTGCCTCTGCCAGCCCTAAGACAGCAAGACCAACTCTTTCTCTTCTTCTTCCTTGCTGCGAAGCTTACTCAATGTGAAGATGATGAGAATGAAGATTTTATAATGATCTATTTCCACTTAATGAATAATAAATGTATTTTCTCTTCCTAATGATTTTCTTAATAAAATTTTCTTTTCTCTGGCTTGCTTTATTATAAGAATACAGTGTATAATCCATCATACATATAAGATAATAAATATGTGTTAATCAACTGTTTGTGTTATCAGTAAGGTTTTTGGTCAACTATTAGTAGCTCAGTTTTGGGGGAGTCAAAGTTATACACAAATTTTCAACTGTGCAGGGGGTTGGCACTTCTATCCCCTACATTGTTTAAGGGTTAACTACTTTTACAAGTCTTAGTTTAAATGTCTCCAGAAATTTTCAACGACCACAAAAGCCAGTTAGGTGCCCTACTTTTTAAAATTCAAAACCTCCTATACTTTCTCTAACACAGTGTCATATTACATCACATTTTCATTGCTTGCCTAAGTTTTCATTTCTTGTTGACTGTGGTTTCCTTCCACACGAGGCTGAGAATTTTCACCAATATGGCCTGTTCTCTTATTTTTTATTGTCATAAAATGTGACAAAACCTCGGGAAAAATTATTGAATCTATAAATGTATTGGAAGTATTTTTATTTGAAGTATTTCAAGTATTTTCCTACCCAAGAAAGAAACTTTGAGCATATTTTAATCTCTGACCTCTTTGAAAATGTCAACAATAAAGCAATTCACTTGACGGTGTGCCTCAAGAATGATTTTTGGAATTGAGCAAAATCAGCTGGTTTAGGCCTTAGCACTCATACTGTTGAATAATATAATTACTTAGCCTTTTTCCTAATTAACCCTTTCAAACCTCTTAAAAACCTGACTAAACATTTAGGAAGTATAGGTTATTTTTATATTTTAATCTACGCTATATGATTCAGCTGAAAATCAACTAATTCAATCGCTATAGTTTAAATGAATATAGGCTCTGATTTTAGGATGATGTTATTATAAACACTAACCAAATACAGAGTGAGTCATAATATCTCTAAGGTATTTAAGCAATCAAGTCCCAGAGCCGGCAGGAAGGAAAGTTAAGTAACATAACTCATCCAGGACACAGTCATTATTGGAAATGCGATTTCTGCTACAGTAGTGCATTTTGAGGGATGCTAAAAGAATTACAGTGAAAGCCTAAGAAAATAATCATGTTCTCATAAGTTCAATATTAGATGGAAAAGTTCCTTTGAAATAAATGCATCTGAATAAAACTACTCAATATCCTTAAACATACGAAAAGTATCTTGCCTTTACATACACATTAAAGGCGTGATCGGTGGCTGTGGCATGTGTCTGCCTTTGTTCATAGGTTAGTGTGGGAGTGAAAGGTAAGAAAAGAGCAAGAGAGTGATCACAGCCACTTCAAAGTTCACAGATGGGTTGATATTTCTGGGAAAGTACAAGCACTGTTAAATTTCTACCAAATATGGTTACCTTCGGGGTTGAAGCTGCCAAAAGGTTGTTTGCTTTAATTGAGTAACTCTTGCAAGGTGGTTAGTTTATTCAATTAAAAATCAGATATAAATTAGAAGCATGTCACTTAAAATCAACATATGCTTGTTTTATAAAACTTAAGCCTCATTATTTGTCTTGATCATGCCACATACATTATTTACTTTTAATTTACAGATATGGAAGATGTGTTGAAGCAGAATCCCAGGAGAGCCCAGAGAAGTTTAGAAAATACTGATAAGATACTGATGTGTAAGTCTGTACCCAAAATATCTGGTTGAATGATCTTGGGTGCAGTCTGTGTCTCAGCACTTTTCTAATCTACTCAGGGAATTCTAATGTGTGACTGACGTGGAGAAACTATCTACAAAAGGAAGATAGGCTTCTAAGAACTAATTTTAAGGATTTTCCAACAAATTTTATTCATGTATATGCCTTTTTCCTTCTTTATAATTTGAATTTTAGCAGTTAAATAAATTTCACAGTATGGTAGAAATATGCAAACTTTGTGTAGTTCCAGCCTCTACTCTAAATATCTCCCTATTCAATGTGATAAAAAAATATTGTTTTTGATGACATGCCCAACTGACAAATATAGCGATCATCATGGCCTATGTGTCATCTTTAACTGCCTTTAATATTCAACCCAATATTCCCAGTTACTCATAGCCATGGGCTTTCTACAGGCAAGCTTGCCTATTTGAGGGGATATAATTCTTGTCAGTCAAGGGCATACCAAACAGAAGGTATGTCCCTTACAAAGCTTGGGGTCAATCGGATGGATTGGAAACCTTGAGGGACAAATGAGGAGCCCCTGAGGATAGGATGTAAGGGAACGTGCTAAGAGAATGGTAACTCTGAAGCAGTTGAAAAGAAGACAGGGATAGAGCCCCATGAGAATAAATCAGGTAAACCTTCATCCCAAGCACTGTCACGAGGAAATGGTATTTGGCTAGTGGTTCAGGTCTCGTACAGGAGAATTCTGTCTTCACACAGCTGCCTGCTGTAGGCTTCAAGGAGGCTATGTGAGTGGAGGACTAAGTCTGCAAAATGAACTGTATTTATTTTGCCCCAAACTCCAATGATTTATCCTAGATGGCTTGGAGAACTGGTTTGCCTAGCCAGTGACTAGCCTAAGTGTCCTAAAATAACTAATAGAAGGTCAAGAGACTAGTTAAGCCTTTTTGATCCTAAATCTATACCCAAATCGTGGCTTGAGCATGAAGGAATAACTGATTCTGAGGAAAAGCATGGCAAGTGAAAGGCAAAAGGTTAGGTTGACCTCAGAGGCTTAGAGCAGAGCAAGTCTCCTCTGCCCACTGTGGGTCTCTCTAAGGCAGCTGGAAACCACGATCCACCATGCCACTCCCACCTCTTGGAGGAAAGAGAGAGCAGGAGGGAACTGAGGGTGAAGACACCTCTGCGTGGCAGGGTCAGAGCCTTCTGTTGCCTCTCACAGTTCACACCCACTACCCGGCATCCCAAGTCAATGGAATGTTCCTTCCCAGTGTCTGACTTTACACATGGTACAGGACACAATATAGCCTTTGAATTCCACTGCAAACCATCAGGTATGCTTTGTTAAATTGTAATGTACAAAAGGATAAAACATAAGACTTCCATGAAAATATAAAGTAAGCGGGTGTCAGACATTATCCTCAACCATGAATTAATGAGGGGACACATATGATGTTAATACCAGTCCAAAAACATTTGAGAACCAAGGTATGTATAGATTACTTAGATGTCTATAAATGCAGTATTGATTAATGCCCAATAGGGCTATAAACCATGCTATTTGTGATTATACGTTCCACTGGACTGAAATTATTTACATCTCTACTGGATAAAAATCACCAAGTTATCCTCAGCCAGCACATAGTTATAAAACAGCCTATTGATTAGAAAGTCACCCCCAGTATGGTCCTAGATGAAAATGCTGTGGTTTTTTTTGTTTGCTTGTTGTTTTTGGTTTATTCCCAAGTTCCAGATTTTTCTTGGTGTTTTGGCACATTTGTTTGGTTTGGAAGTCTGCACAAGGTAGTAGAAGCAAAGTGAACCATAGGAAGGTAGGGAACTTTCACTGTGCCAGGCACAATACTGAGAACTTCACACACTAGAGCTCATTTACTCCTCACCACAGTGTGAGTGTTACTAGCTCACATCTGCTGATGCAGAAGCTCTGGCTTACAGAGGTGAGTAACTTAGAATGCACTGGAGTGAGGGAAGGTGGGACCCTAATTGAAGCCACATTGGTCTAATTCCAGGGTCCTTAGTTTCCTCCACCACAACCTCTTGCTTCTCCTAAGGCAATGTGTGACCCTCATCCAAAAGGACATCTAGCCTGGATGCGCCCACTTAGATCCTGCAAAAACCTGATTTGGAGTACACATTCTTTGTTCTCAGCCCCAACTCTCTGACACTGTTCAAATTGATTCTGACCTGCTTCTAAATTCCCTGGCTCTTAACTTTTGCTTAGTCTGGATGATGATTCAGGTGTCATGTCCTGACCACTTTCCAACGGGCTGCTCCAGGGAAAAAGGTGACTCAGTCCCACCTCCTTGTAACTGTGTTTTACTGGTAAACAAACCAATGGTGTTCTCTAGGGAGAGGAGGGAGTCCTTATCAGGCGGAAGCTTTGAGCAGGATATACTTCCTTGTTTAGGGTTGCTCATGATAAACACACCTGGGATCTATGGATTTATAAAGCATGACACCCTGGAAAATGGCATGTAAGCTAAGTAACTATTTTAGTATGAATTAAAGATGTTTCATGACCTAGATATCTCTCTTTCCCATGAAAATGTAGCTATGTGTATTATTTAGAGACCTTGGACATCAGGGTGTCCAGTGTGTTGAGAAGAGACCTAGCGACCTGTGGTGACACTCTAACCTTTCTCTGCTTCTCTATACCTCTTGGGTACTTGTACCCTTGAAATTTAGAATATACCTTGATGCTAAGAAAGATCTGAGATTTGTGTTAGTCTTTTTTGACAAGCTGATCCTATTTTATCTTAATCTCTTTCTAAATTTGGCTCAGAAATTTATAGCCCCACCATGTACAGTTGTGTACATTAGGTACTACACAACTCCAGTGGGCTCTATTTACATTGTAGACTATGCATTCTCCTCCTATAGCATAGCCCTATATGATCACATGCAGAGTCTATCCTGCAGAATCATCCAGGCTTCAAAGGAAAAGACTAAACAGGAAAAGTCTCCATCTTAATTCCCTTTGACATGTTGTAAGAATTGCAAAAAATTGTTATATTAATTATAAAATTGTTTAGAGATATTGATTTGAATGCATGATATGGATGTGCAACCACTGTTAGGATAGTTCTTATGGATAACTTTGTCACATAACTATAAAATGTGTTATATATTTAATATTCATATTCCATTGGTGACAGCTCCTATTTTGGAGAAACTAACCAGTAAAGTGCACCATTACCGGCCTCAATCAATGTCAGGGGAAGACCATGTAATATCGAACAGGATCATTGCTAATAGAGAAGAAAACCATACAAGAAAAAATAAATGTCAGTGTCTTCGAAAAGCCAATTAGGTCATGGTCTTGAGAGGGAGCCAGCATTTTCTTTTGTTTTTTATGTAAAGGCCAGAGGGTACATATTTTAGGATTTGGGGCCTTAAGGCCTCTGTTTCCACTATTCATCCCCGTTACTGTAGTGAGAAAGCAACCACGGACAATACAAAAATGAATGACTCTTCCATTGTTGTTTACAAGAAGATTCAGCAGCCCATTGCTGACTGCTGGTCTATAGGACATGTGTATCTGCTGATGGATGGCAATACCAGGTCCTCTAGAGGGGGGAGTCAGTCTCGTTTTAGCGGGGTTGCTATGGGAACTCTTCGGGATGATTTGTATGTAGAGAAAGGGTTAATTTTTAAAACCTGTAGATTCTCTATTTGCTACAGGACTTGCTCTGAAGCAGCCTTCAGTCTCTGAGAAAGACAGGGTTTCCTGGAGTGATGTGAAATGTTAGCCTCGGTAAAAGAAAAAAAAAAAAAACCCACAGCTTCTGAATGTTTGAAGTGTTGGTAGGAGAACATACTGCATGTTCTCACACTCTCACCAAAGGCTTTACAAAGTCCAGGATCACACTCACCTTGCCGATCTCTGGGGTGTGTATAAATCCAGTTCATGCTCTGCTCTTGGGCAGACGAGTTGGGTGAGACACAGGGAACCAGACTGGGCCAGGGGTTGGTTCCCAAAGGGGTGGCAGGAGGTGGAATTCTCAGGAGAAGTTGAGGAGATAGATCAAGAAACAAGTTCATTTAAACTCTTTGGGGCTGAGCGGAAAGTCAGGGTCAGAGAGATGACTCAGGAAGGTGTTGTTCAAAGGCAGAAGTGCAAATGAGAGTAGAATCAGGAATCAGAGACAGGGAAGGAATGGATCTAAGGGGTTCCAGATTGGGGCCCAGGGAAGATGTTCTAGCAATTGTTGGAAACACCCCTGGATGACTGTAATCCGTGAAATGCATCTGTTGTCAGGCTAACCTAAAATGTACAGGAGGGCCATTATTTAATGTTGTTAATTGTATCTTGAAAAAATACCAATCAGAGCATAATAATAAGGTTTGTTTATTTTCAAATGTTTTCAGTTTCTTTTCTCAAATTTTTATTAACTCACTTTACTGTTCCAGGGTGTATTTTAAAAGCGACAGGGTTCTGCATAGAGTACAGAAGCTGTTTAAAATAAGCAAGAGACTGTCCTCATTTATTTGCACTTGCTCTTGACTTCTTTTCCTAAGATGACTCTTCTGGCCCATCTTAAATCTCATAGAGTTGCTTTCAGAATGAAGTCTAGGCCTTTGTTTCAGCCTCAAAAATGGACAACGGTAACTTTTATACCTCTTTTTCTAGGCAAAGCTTATTCCAACTCTGTTATGTACATCTAAATCAGAACAATGAGCTTCAAACATGTGTTTTCAGGATTCAGATGTCATATTGTGAATCTTTAAGGTGTTTATGTTGGTTTTCATGAAAGTAGAAGAATAGTGATTTTTTTTTTGAATGGGAGAATTCTATGTTATCCTGTTTTTTTTTTTTTTCCCCTAATGTGATGAGTAAAGATTTGGATCTGTTTCAGGATGTAAATGGATAAGTATCCTTAAAAAACAAAACATTTTTAACTTAGAAAAGCCAATTCACTTGGCTTCCCAGAATGATTTGCAAATATAAAGTACTTCCTCTGAGTAAATGGAGGGCTGTTATGGTATTCAATAAATAGTGTGGGCTGAGGCAAAGGGAGAAAGCCTCCATCATTCCAGAGGAGTTTGGCTTATAGAGAACACAGGCGTGGAGTCCAATCATCATGAATCATGTGGTTTCTACATGAATCCCTTCCATTAGGATTGGATTGTGTGGGAGTGGAAGTGTCATCTAAGGAGGCCAGCTGTCTTCTTAGGCTGCGCCATTTATAGGACTCTTGTGATCTGGATTCTTGTTCCCAGCTTTGCAGTTTCAGCAATTTACAGTTTTAAACACGCCCAGAATTGATCAGATGCAGGAAGAAAAACAGATGCTGAGCAAGTACCAAGAGACTGGCTTATAAACCGAAGGCCAATCTGTTAAATTTGAGTAGGAGATACCCTCTCCCAATGACTGGGATGCTCTATCTCTTAATCAAGTGCTACCTTCCCTTCTATCAAGAAAGCTGAATTGTGAATGTGGAATCACAGTAGTATAATAGCAGGCATTTATCAAGTAGAGACCATGTGCTAGGTCTCTACATTTTGTATATCAGATCTTAATTAAAACCCAACAACCTATAAGGTAGATACTGTTATTATCATTACTAATTTCTGGAGGAAAATAGAGGTTTTTATGAGGCATACGTGGCATAGCTAGTGAGTGGCTGGTTGTGGTGTGATCCCAGCAGCCTGGCTTCAGCTCCCTCTCTTAACCCTTGGTGCGCCTGCAAATCAGCATCCGCACACCATACCTCTCTAAAACACTGACCCGTGCAATCTACTCCTCCTGGGGTCATCAGACCAAGTGCTGTGCCAACTAAAGCTTGTTTTAGTATCGTCTTTGGCCAGTGATTTGCAAATCACACATTCACCAGTAAAGATAACACCATATGATAAGTTCAATTCTGTTCAACTGGTTTCATTTCAATTAATACCTGATGCATATTATTTCATCAAATCCTTCTAATAAGCTGACAATCCTCTTTTGGTATATGAAGAATTTAGGCTCAGAGATCTTAGCTGCTTTTTTCCAAGTCTGACAGATTATGTTGAAAAATGTTGAAAAGAAGCCTTTGAGAAGCAGAGGAACCTGTTTCTAATCAACCTGGCTGCCATTTATTGCCTCATTGATGCTGAGTGATTTATAGCCTTGGAGATAATATCCCAACCACACAGAGGTGTCATTGAGACAGAAGGCGATTATTCATACAAAAGTGTTTTTAAACACTATGCAGCTATGCTCAGAAAAATGGCTGAATAAAAAATGTGCTACCACCTTTGCCTCTAGAACATCATTCAGAAGCAAGAAGAATGAGAAAAAAGAATTTAGACTCTAGCTTCAACAATGCTAGAAGATATCAGTAATCCTTGAAGACAATACACGAGGAAAGGCTGCTGAGTACAGTGAGGTTTAAGTGGGGTGTGAGAAGGTGCGGGGATGGAGCTGTGGATTTCAGACAAAGAGGATGAGGGTGGGAGGTGCTGCTCTCTTAGGAAGCGGGGAGCCCCCTGGAGGAGAACTTTTCTGTCTTGCAGACTGTGCTCAAGTCTGTGGGCTGGGGAGAAATGCAGGTCGTAGAACTTACACATGCACAAACCACCTGTGCCGTGGAGTGGCGAGACTTCCTGCCAGTCTGGAACATGGGCTGCTCCCCCCTCTTCTTCATGGACTTTCTGCAGGTGGCAGGTCCTAGAAGGCCTCATAACATTCAAATGGGAATTATAATTCACAGAAAGAACCCACAGGTTCATCTGTGTTGTAGCATGTATCAGTACTTCATTCTTTTTTGTGGCTGAGTAATATTTTATCATACAGATATACTGCGCTTTGTTTATCCATTTATCTGTCTATGCCATTTGGGTTGTTTCCATCTTTTGGCTGTTTGAATAGTGTTGATGTGAGCAATTATGTGCCGGTGTTTGAATGTCTGTTTTCAGTTCCTTGGAGCACATACCTAGGAGTGGATTGCTGGATCCTACTGATTAGCCACAGAAAGCAAATTTGCTGTTGCCAGGAGCTGGGGGAAAGGGCTAAAAGAGAATGACAGGATCTGGGTCCACTTTGAGAGGAAAGGAAATGTTTTAAAACTTGATAGACTGGCTCAGACCAAACTTGTCCTGAAGGATAAAACTACATGATTCAGGCATTCCGGGACTGGCAATAACTAAGTTTCAAAGCTGCTCGAGTGAGTAAAAACTCCAGGCTGGCAATGGAACCCTACACACACAATTTAGCTACACCATAAATACATTTCAGATAACACTAATCTATAGGAATAGGGTAAACTCACAATTAATAGAAGCAGTGAACATTGTTGGGGGGAAAGGACACATCTCAAATCATGGTTGGGATGTGGCAAAGTCATAACATGTAGCCAAAATGTTTGTACTCCCAAAATTTCCTAAAATATGAAAAAAAAGAAATACATAACGATTAGGAGCCAAGATGCTGAAGTCTATAAATCAAAGCTAGAATGTAGGGATGTAGGAAAATGTACAAAATTATTAGATTCTTCCCAGATATCAGCTACTGCAAAAACAGAGATCTCACTAATTGTGCAGGAACAGAATTAGATTTTGCCTCTTTTAAGAAAGCCTGTTATAAAAACAGAAATGTGAAAACTTAAGACAACACATATATAGCATAGGAAATGGTGAAATGGGTTATGAGTTAAGACATGGGCTTCAGTATGTATGCAGTGACAAGTTATGATAAAATGTTTTTGATTTGAGTTTCAGCTTGACTGTTTTTGGCATATATGGATGGCTCTGATTTGTGCACATTGATTTTATAGCCTGAGACCTTATCAAATTCATTTATCAAATCTGGTTGTAGATATTTTCTTAAATGTCTGGTGCTGTATGGATTTACACACATATTTAAGAGTGGGACATTAAAATGTTTATCGGAAGCTTTGGGTATGTGGTTGGGGCTTGAAATCTATGGGCTTCACCATAGAATAATCTAAATTGAGCTGTTTAGTTAAGAAATCCCTAATGTCAACTCCTGAGGCCTTTCTTTATGGATGAATTATATTCTCTACATGAAGCTCTTAAAATCTGCCTTATGAATAAAAAATCCTGTACTATTGTTTGAGTGGGTTTTTCGAAGGAGATAAAGATAAAGTGCTTAATCCTCCTTCTTTCCTAGAAGTAGGAGAGGAGTGGTCATGTCACTGGCATATTTATAAGCATGATGACGGACAGTGATATCCTTCTTAGCATGGAGAACATTAGGCAGGTATTAATACTTCCAGGGAAAATACAGGCTGATTCTGCTGAAATGGTCAATGATAGTGTCTGGGGATTGAGTGAGGAAGTCGTGTATACCTTAGGTAGTATCAGTTGAACTTCAAGGTTTGCTTCTAGAATTACTAGAAAGATACTAGAACCCGTGTCTCTAACCAGCAGAGGACTGATGATAAAAGAAAAGAGTGAGTGAAGTCCAGGAGATTACTTTCTCTTTGGACCTTATGAACATTTCTGAAGCTTGAATTTTTTTGTGTTATTGTGTCCAATACAAATAATTTGTCAGAATTAAAACTTGGCTGGCCTTAACCTAGACAGGGTTTCGTTCAGTAAATATTTGTTGCATTCCTACTATTTATTCATTTACTGAGTAAACAGTTATTGAGTGCTTGCTATATGCCAGGCACTGTTCTAGGCCATCGAGATATAATGATGAAAATAACAAAATTCTGCCTTCATGGAGCTTATTAAGTGCTAGGCACTGTTTCTAGTGTCAGGGAATGCAATGTTGAACAAGATTGTTCTTGTTCTCGTGTAGTTTACATTCTAGTTTGGTATGGGAGGGAACTGATAATAAAGAAGAAAATGTTAGATAATAATTGATGTTAGGGTAAAAGGAAACAAGGTGATATGATGCAGAATAACTGGGTGACATTAAGGTGAAATCTGGATGACAAGAAGAACTCAGCCAAGTGAAATCTTGTGGAAGAACATTTACAGAGGGAACAACTAGGAGTGTGATATGTAAGTGGGATAGAAAGGCCAGTATGGCTGAAGCACAGTGATAAAGAGAGGGTAGCAGGGTGTGGTGGCACATACCTGTAGTCTCAGCTACTTAGGAGGCTGAGGCAGGAGAAGCACTGGAACCCAGGAGTTTGAAACCAGCCTGGGCAGCATAGCAAGACTTTGTTTCTATTTAAAAAAAAAATAAGGAATGGTATGAGACGAAATTTGATAGGGACAGATCATATAGGGGCTAGTTGTTTGTTTTAAAATGTTTTGATCTTATTCTGAGAGAATACTAACAAGCTATTGGAGGTCTTTCAGTAGGGAAATGTAATATCAAACTTATATTGTAAAAGAATAATTCTGACTGCTGTTGTAGAATGGACCAAAGAGGGCAAGAATGTGTGTAGGGAGACCTGTTAGGAGGCTGTTTTGGTAATCTAGGCAAGAGAGATAATTGGAGTAAAGTGTTAGCAGTGGATATGGAGGGAAGTGGATGGATTTGTGGTATGTCCTTAAGGAATAATTAATAGAAAAATCTGATGGATTAGATGCAGGGCTGCAGGAAAAGAAAAGAGTCAAGGATGACTCCCTTTTTGCCTTATTTCCTGAGATGGGAAAGACTGGGGGAGGGGCAGGTCTGTGTGTGTGTGTGTGTGTGTGTGTGTGTGTGTGTGTGTGTGAGTGATTAAGAGTTCTTCTTTGGACACATTAAATTTGAGATGCTGATTAAACTTGCAAGTTGTGAGGTCAATTAAGTATTTGGATATACAAGTCTGGAGTTCAGGAATATAGTTTAAAGATGAGATTCATTCTTACATAGATGGTCTGTATAAAGCCAGGGAAGCTGGATAAGATTTTCCAAGGAGAGCATGTGAACAGAAAATAGAGGTATCTTGGGTCCAAACCCTGGGATATGCCAACATTTAGAGATAGAACCGAGGAAGAGAAACCAGTAATGGAAAATTAGAAGGAGAGGCCAGTGAGGTAGGAGAAGACCTGGGTCAATATGGTGCCAAGAAGATAATAGAACAAAATATTTAAGTAAGAAGAGGAGTGAGTGATTAACCAGGTTGAGTGCTTCCCAGTGCCTGAATAAGATGAGAACAAAGAGGTTTCTACCCATTAGTAGTATGAATGCCATTAGTGACCTTGACAAGAGTAGTTGCAGTAGAATTTTAGAAATATAAGTCCGAATGGGGTGGGTTGAGTTTAGAAACAGAGGTAAGTAAGTGAAGACAGTGACTCTAGGCAATACCTTGAAGAAGTTTTTCTGTGATATTTCTAATCAAGAAGATGGCGGAGGAGAAACACCTCCAGCCAGAGTGTCTCTACAAGAAGAAAAGATTTTAGATAAAAGTGATAAAAACAAACAGGCAGACAAACATAGATTGGATGAGGGTTGAAAGGAAGGGTGCCTGAACCTACAGGAGCCAGTGAGTGGTGAGCCTCTTGCAGACAGGGCACCAGGCTCCCAGCTCACTTGGGACATGTCCCGCCCCACAGACCCAGCCGATAGGCAGGTGCCATCTTGCTTCATTCTCCCCCTCTCCTCCCCTCCCCGCAGCTCCCAAGAGAGACAATTTAGCCACCACCTGGAGGCATCCACAAGGAAAGGGGCCTTTCCTTTTGGGGCCCTGCAGCAGACTGAGGGGTACTCAAGACTGTGAGCTCCCTACCCGCCAGCCCTCCCTAGTGCTGCTTGCCTGGTGAGTCCAGCAGAGTGGGGCAAACCCTGAGACTCAGAGACATTGATGCACCTTGGGCACCCTGTTGGTGACTTGAAACCAGCATTATTCTCCCTGGCTGGGTCAGGAATGACCCATTAGAGCAGGATAAATTCGTGATGCAGCAGAGAGAGTTCCAGAAGATCCTGAACTAGAAAAAAACTTGAGAACTTAAGAAAGACCATGGCCAGGTTCTTTAGAGCTTTTCTGCATTCAACCTGTGCCATGATTTATTTCATTCTTCTACTTCTCTTAAACACCTGTAATCTTCATCATAAAAAAAAAAAACCAGGGAAGTCCTGCTCTGTAATGTCTACTAGACCTGTGGTGTAATCACTGTTCTTGACTTGCTTGAGCAACTTTTTACTAATACCAGTTTTACAAAGCTGGTCCTTTTGGGGATAATATTGTTATTTGTGGACTTTTAAGATGGCATCCTAAATCAGATTCAAGAACTGTGGACCTAGATTCATGACATCTGGTCTCTATAATGTTCTATATGTACATTTAACCTTTATATATTTTGTGACCTAATAAAGAGATAATCATTTAGATGATAATAATAATAGTTACCATTTATTGTGTGCTTAGTACTATACTAAATGATTTATATATTGTTTTATTTAGTCCCTACAACAAACTTAATAAATTGGTACTATTATTGTTTCCATTTTACAAATTAGGAAACTAGGGTATACCCCAGTTTAGTGGGCCGCACCTTATACCATGTTATATGTAAAGGAAGCTTATCTGTTTGACTATGAAATCCATGTACTTAATCACTGAAATATATTCCTTGATTTATTCTAAGAGACTGACTGAGTCCAGCGCACTCATGGCAATTCCAACCCTTAACTAAATTTGTAAAATGCAAATTTGATCAGGCCATGATTGAGGTCTGGTACATACTATCCCCACCATGGGTTATTTTGATGGGTTCCCAACAGAGTTAATACATATTAGAGCTGGTATGCTAGCAAGCTCCAAGGACGTCCAACATTTCTTTGGAGTCTCATATAGAAGAAGGATCATCTTACATTTCTTCAACATGACCAAAATCCTCATCAAAGTACTATAGAAAACTGGTCTTTAAGTTGTCTCCTGAAGTCTGGGAAGCTGAAGAACCGGTCCCAGTTTAATTTGAATTGTTTTTTGCTTAGTATCAATCCTTGTTGCAAACTCTTAGCTGGCATTTCTTGGCTGTTTGGCTCCTGGCTACAGACCTATATGTTCCTAAGTGAAAATTCACTCCTGCCTTATACCACAGGGACCTCTATTTTGGCATCTTGATTGCCACCTCCTGGAATAGGACGGCTCTCCTTTAGCTAGATAGCTAATTAGCAGCTGGAGGGAAAAATCCTTTTAGCAGTAGATCAGGTTATTCACATAAGGTATGGGCCAATATGTAGCCCATTCAGTTCTAGGTTAATTAAAAAACTCTATTCATCTGAGCAGGTGGAACCATTTTTGAACCTTAGTTCCCTTTATATCCC
Organism: Lepilemur ruficaudatus; assembly: GCA_963574885.1. Taxonomy (NCBI): domain Eukaryota; kingdom Metazoa; phylum Chordata; class Mammalia; order Primates; family Lepilemuridae; genus Lepilemur; species Lepilemur ruficaudatus. The sequence continues at coordinate 26,096 of CAUYRT010069440.1, forward strand.
CAGCTACAACTCATACTGAAAGGCTGTTGCCTATGTGACAACTAGATCTGAGCTATGTAGTTGGGCAAAATTTATTTATTTATTTTTTATTTCAAAGTATTACATGGGTACAAATGTTTTTGGTTATAAGGATCACTTTTGTAATGCTTAAGTCAAGGTTATAAGTCTTCCTGTCACCCAGATAGAGGTCATTGTACCCATTAGGTAGGACTTCACCCAGCCCCTCCTCCCCCTCCTCCCTGATTGATTTCCATTTACATATACTTCCCTCTATGTACGTGTGCTCCTTGGTTACTTCCAATGTAATAGTACATATGCTGTTTGCTTTTCCATTCTTTACATATTTCACTTAGGATAATGGTCTCCAGTTCTATCCAAATTGTTGCAAAAGGCATTAAGTCATCCTTCTTTGTGGCTGAGTAGTAGTCCATGGTATACATATACCACATTTTGTTAATCTACTCATGAATTGATGGGCATTTGGTTTGAGTCTACATCTTTGCAATTGCGAATTGTGCTGCAATAAACATCCAAGTGCAAGTGATTTTTTGATAAAATGACTTCTTTTCCTTTGTATAAATACCCAGTAGTGGGATTGGTGGATCAAATGCTAGGTCTATATTTATTTCTTTGAGGAATCTTCATACTGTTTTCCATAGAGGTTGTACTAATTTGCAGGCCCACCAACAGTGTATAAGATTCCTTTCTCTCTGCATCCATGCCAGCATCTATTGTTCTTGGACTTATTAAAAAATGCCATCCTAACTGGTGTAGGATGATACCTCATTGTGGTTTTAATTTGAATTTCCCTGATGATTAGTGATGAACATTTTGTCATATATTTATTGGCCATGTGTCTATCTTCTTTTGAAAAGCTTCTGTTCATATCTTTGGGCAAATTTTTTAAGGTTCTGTTATATTGGGAGGGATGATGAGGCAAATGGTTCATGGAGAGAAAGGAAAGAGAGGGTGTTCAGGTGATCAATGAGTAAGGCACATATCATTTACAGAGTTTAGAGGAACGCTATGGTTTAGGAAAAAAGACAGATTAGGCAAGGGTGTAAGTATGAGGGGATAAAAATTGAAGGCAAAAACTAAACAATGAATATTTCTTTTTCCTCGTTGTTGGTATTTACAATGACCTCTGGGTAAGTCAGTGTTCCAGTTATATAGCTGGGCTTTCCTGATGTTTCCATTCTCCTTCTTTTGCTCTGGTGGATTCTATCCTCAGCCACCATTGGCTGGGTGACCTCAAGTCCCCTGTTTCTAGGCTTAAGAATCTTTGGGCAGACCAAATGGAACATTCATGTGCAATGTTGGTGATATAAATCAAGTGGGGAAAAATCTATTTTGGTGCGGTCATCGTGTCAACTCTTATTATTTCAGTTCAGCATGGCCACATGTATAAATCTTCTTTAAGGAACCAGAAAAGCAATATGTGAAATAACATTTCTAAGAAGCATGGTCACTTGCTTCTATTAATAATTACTACTTGCAAAGCCTGGAAGTGCTTAAGATGTTCATATTTTTGAACAATTGACTGGCTCCTTTATTTATACATATAAGAAAAAAAGCCAAGTGGGGAGAGGAAATCATCTGTTGCTGCAGAAACGTGAAAGTCACATTTTTGGCACTGTTCTCTGGTTGATGTCATTCTGGGAAATGTGCTAAAGGCCATGATTTTCCAGAGGGAGCAGATCTGTTTTTTCATAGCCAGCTGTTTGTGGGCACTTATTGCCCCCTCTGAAGTCAGGCCAAAATCAAGCTGGGCCTTCCTCTGTCTTGTTTGGCCGTACAAAGCCAAGCCCACTTTGAAGCAGGAGTCCACAATCTTTGCTGTTCACTGTGCCCAGCCACACCTGTGCACTTTTTATACCTTCTGAATCGCCTCTTCAGGGGCCTCTCAGGTGCTTGGCCTTTACTCACGCTGCTAGGAAGGTTGGTTTTCCCCTGCTATGTGGAAGCACTAAGAGCTGTCAGGGGTGTGTGTGTATAAGGGCCATCCCTGAACTGACTCCTGAGGTAGACCACAGGACAGTGAGGGTTCTGGCTTAGACCCAGATGTTTTTATTCCCTCTTACTTCCTAAATTGTCCCAAAGCAAAATGGGCTACAGAACCCATTGCTGTCTGAGAGTAGTCCGTACCCCTACCCCTTCTTCCTTTGCCTAGTCTGGTCTTGGTGCTCCTATATGGAGCTGCCCAGAGACTCTTTAGGAGCTACATAACATGGTCTTCAGGACTTTATTTGGGTCCATCTAGCATAAAAGAAAGAACCTTTTGCATTATGAAATTGGCTAGCAGTTCAGTTTGGGCCCCATAAGATTATATGCCTGGGTTCTCACTAGTTTCCCCACCCCCTCAACACATAGGCAGACCCATGAAAATGACGATCATTCCCACCTACATGTCTTTACTCTCACCATATTGAACACCATATTGTGCCTTGCACAAAAGTCATCACTGGATCCCTATTGTACATTCATCAGGTTCAGGCATCTCTGATTAGCTTTTAAGGCCTTCCAAGACTTGACTCCAACTTTTATCTTCTACCGTTCCTAACACTTATTGTTTACCCTATTTATAGCCATTTAATTTATCTCATAAATGAAAGGCTGATTCAGAATTATTAGTGCTCTAATGGAGGTATTTATACCAAGTTTAGTCATGGCCTAAATGAAGATGTGATCAATTCTACTCCGGGAAGTGAGAGAAGCTCTCAGAGATGTGATGATGCTTAAAGCTGAGTCTCAAAGGCTCAAAAGGAGTCCACCAGGAAAACATGGTTCAATGAAGAGGAGAAGGGTAGTTTTCTGGGTGTCTTCAGGGCCTTCTCTTCTCTTGAGGGTAGTGGCTAAAGCTTTTCTTACAGCCTCATTATCCCTGAATCCTTCTCTTGAGGGTAGTGGCTAAAGATTTTCTTACAGCCTCATTATCCCTGAATCCTGCCATATGCTTCCTTGGGACCAACCACATCAGGAGCTCAAACTCAGAGAAAGGAGGCCAGCTTGGAACAATATCTCATAGAGCATCATCAGTATGGGACAATCCCTTAGAGCAGTGGTCCCAACTTTTTAAGCACGAGGGGCTGGTTTCATGCCAGGTAATTTTTCCACAGACAAGGGGAGAGGAGATAGTTTCAGGATGATTCAAATGCATTACATTTATTGTGCACTTCATTTCTATTATTATTACATTGTCACTTGCCACTCACTGATAGGGTTTTGATATGAGTCTGCAAGCAATTTATTTATTTGTTAACTTTAAATTTTTTTATTTCATCATATTATGGGGGTACAAATGTTTAGGCTACATATATTGCCTTTGCCCCACACAAGTCAGAGCTTCAAGCATGTCCATCCCCCAGATGGTGTGCACTGCACCAATTAGGTGTGAATATACCCATTTCCTCGTCTCTCTTCCCACCTACCTGACACTTGATGAATGTTACTACTATATGGGCACTTAAGTGTTGATCATTTAAGTCAGTTAATACCAATTTGATGGTGAGTACATATGGTGCTTGTTTTTCCATTCTTGTGATATTTCACTTAGCAGAATGAGCTCTGGCTCTAATCCAGGATAATATAAGAGGTGCTGGATCACCATTGTGTTTCGTGGCTGAGTAGTACTCCATGGTATACATATACCACATTTTATTAATCCACTCATGTATTGATGAGCACTTGGATTGTTTCCACATCATTACAATTGTGAAATGTGCTACTACAAAAGATTCTTCGAACTAAATGATAAAGGAGACACAGTTATCAAAATCTGTGGGACAAAGATAAAGCAGTCCTGAGAGGAAAGTTTACATCCATAAATGCCTACATCCAAAAGACAGATCACAAATCAACAATCTAATGAATTGTCCCAAAGAACTGGAAAAGGATGAGCAAATCAATCCCAGACCCAGCAGAAGAAAAGAAATAACAAAGATCAGAGCAGAACTAAGTGAAATTGAGAACAAAAAAGCTATACAGAAGATTAATAAAACAAAAAGTTGGTTCTTTGAAAAAAAAAACAAAATTGACATGCCTCTTGCTAGATTAATGAGAAGTAGAAAAGAAAGGACTCTAATACGCTCCATCAGGAATGAAAAAGGAGAAATTACAACTGATATCACAGAAACACAAAATATCATCTATGAATACTATAAAAACCTATATGCACATGAACTGGAAAATGTGGTGGAAATGGACAAATTCTTAGAAACACACAGCCTCCCTAGGCTCAATCAGGAAGATAGAAGTCCTGAACAGACCAATATCAAGTACAAAATTTTAAGCGGCAATAAAAAAACTTTCCTAAGAAGAAAAGTCCCGGACCAGATGGTTTCACACCCAAATTTTACCAGACCTAAAAAGAAGAACTGGTGCCTATCATGCAGAAATTATTTCACAACATTAAGAAGGAAGGAATCCACCCCAACACATTTTATGAAGCCAACATCACCCTGATACCAAAACCAGGAAAGGATGCAACAAAAAAAAGAAAACTAAATACCAATATCCCTTATGAATATAAATGTAAAAATTCTCAACAAAATCCTAGCAAACCGAATTCAGGTGCTTATCAAAAAAATCATCCATCATGACCATGTGGGCTTCATCCCAGAGATGCAGGGAAGGTTCCACATATGCAAATCTATGAATGTAATTTACCACATAAATAGAAGCAAAAACAAAGATCATATGATCCTCTCAATAGATGCAGAAAAAGCATTTGACAAAATTCGGCACACTTTTATGATAAGAACGCTTTACAAAATAGTAGACAGAACTTACCTAAAAATGATACAGCCATATATGACAAACCCACAGCCAACATCATACTGAATAGGGAAAAATTGAAAGCATTCCCGCTTAGAAATGAAACCAGACAAGTTTGTCCTCTATCACTGCTTCTATTCAACATAGTGCTGAAAGTCCTAGCCTGAGCAATCAGAGAAGAGAAGGAAATCAAGGGCATCAAAATGGGGGCAGAAGAGGTCAAACTATTGCTCTTTGCTGACGATATGATCTTATATCTAGAAAACCCCAAAGATTCTGCCATGAGACTACTGGAATTGATAAATAAATTCAGCAAAGTCTTAGGTTACAAAATCAATGTACAGAAAATAGTAGCATTCCTATATGCCAACAACAATCAAATGGAGAACCAAAGCAAAGACTCAATACCCTTCACAATAGGAACAAAGAAAATAAAATACCTAGGAATATATTTAACTAAGGAGGTAAAAGACCTCTACAAGGAGAACTATGAAACACTGAGGAAGGAAATAGCAAGGGACATAAACAGGTGGAAAGCCATACCATGTTTATGGGTCAGCAGAATCAACATCGTTAAAGTGTCTATACTACCCAAAGTGATCTACCGATTCAAGCAACTGGTTGATTATAGTCTCTCTGTAGTCAAAGATCTCTGTTAATGATAATCTGTATTTGTAGATGTTCTACAGTGCCTCAGCTCCACCTCAGACCATCAGGCATTAGATTCTCATAAGGTGCACACAACCTAGATCCTGAGCATGCGCGGTTTACAGAAGGGTTTTTGCCCCTATGAGAATCTAATGCCGCCACTGATCTGACAGGAGGTGGAGCTCAGGTGGTTATGTGAGCAATGGGGAGTGGTTGTAAATGCAGATGAAGCATTGCTTGCTCACCCACCACTCACTTCCTGCTGTGCGACCTGGGTCCTAACAGGCCATGGACCAGAACTGGTCCATGGCCTGGGGACTGCAGCCTTAGAGAATCAATTCATTTATTTTACTGATGAGGAATCTGAAACCCTAAAATGTGAAGGGAACTGCCCAAGGCCAAGTAGCTAGTTAGTAGCAGAGGTGGAAATAGAAGTAGAAGGACTCTTCGACTCTCATTCTAGGACTCTTTCCACTAGGTTGGTTTGTCGCCTTAGCATGTCCCAATTGCCCTTTGGATCTTCTCCTATGAGCAATCTCATCACCCTCAATTTCCTCAGCAGTGATTCCCTTTTAATTCTAGGCAGCAATGTGTGTTGCCACTGGATCTTTGTTTGACTTTAGGAAAATTATATTCCTTCTCTGGGCCTTGGTTCTTAGTTTCCTTATCTAAAAATGAGTGGGAGTTAATGAATAGGTTTTTATATGTAGGCCTTATTGAGAGGGGCACATAGCCACTAGTTTGTATAGGAGCCTCACCTTTTTGTATATTTGCTGGAGTGAAGTACAGAGATATGAATGGGGCTGCCGGAAAGTGGTGACAGAGCATCATGGGCACTGAGACTCTGAAGGCTTCCTACTGGATTGGAAACAGATGCCAAGTGTAGTCTTCTTATTTTTAGTGCCATAAAACTAAGGCCTGAGCTGGGGGTGGAGATAATTCTCACAGAAAGTTAGTCAAGATCTGAGTCTGGAACTCACGTCTTCTGACTCTAGGCCCAGTACTTCCTATGCACCCACACTGCCTCATTGAGTTGGTATGTCCTGGCCAGGGAAGTTCCCAAAATATTAAGAGCCCAGGAGTCTGTTACAAATAGTGTTCAGTTGCGATACAGACCAGAATGTTTGTAGATGGCTATTATGAGGGAGGACGGTCCAGAGCTTTGAGGGAAGGGAAGGGTGAAGCTGCCTCCTTAGACCCCATTTGGGTGTTTTGGAGATTTCCTTGGGCCTGAGCCTCAAGATACGTGGGGTCTCATGGACTGTTTATCCTCACTTTCCTCCCTTTTAATTGCTGCCTGATCCTTCCATCTCTTCTTGCCTCCATTTCTAGGCCACAGCCATGTACTCTCAGATATTGGCAATCTCTGGGCTGGTTTACCTTCATTTTTTTCCACCACCCATTTATATTCACTTTAAAAGGAGCAAAACATTCCACAAACCACTTTTGCATTTGCTTTTAATTTCATGCTGTTTGAAATTAATTGATTTTGTGCTCTCACAGAATGCTCTGGTAGAGAAAGGAGACCGCTAAAGGTCAGCTTCTTTCTTTTTAGAAAAGAACTTGGCATATTATATATAGGCAACCTCTCACTCATCACTATACTTACCAACACCTTTTATTTTGGGGTTGATTCAAGTGGATTTCAAGCTATTGGTGCTTCTTCCCTGTGGGTGGAGCAGGTGCTCTTTTTGTAAGGTGGTGGAGATCAGGCATTTAGTTTTGGACATGTTGAATTTGAGAAGTCTATTCAACATCTGAATGGAAATGTTGAATAGGCAATTGAATATATGAATCTGGAATTGTAGAAACAGTTTTGGCTGGAGATATAATTTTGGAGTCCTTGGCAAATAGATGACATTTTAAGCCATCAGAACTGATGGGATAAATTAAAGACTAAGTGTATAGAGAAAAGAGAGTTCTGTGAAACTTCTCAGGCCATAATTTTTTTCAAGGGACTGGGAAGCAATGGAGACTCGGCTTATCTCCTGTTAAGAAGCAGCTTTGTTCTTTTCTCCAGATTGGTATTTGATTTCTAAGCATGGTGCAGTGGAAAGAGCTAGGTTCATTATAATCCTTGGGTAAAGTCACCCATGTGCTTTGGGTCTCAGTTTTCTTACCTGTATAATCAGAGTGTTGGATGTGATGATGTTATGTTCTAAAGTGGTTTATCTTACAGAATTTCTATTAATGGAATTGGTAAAACTCTACTATTATGTACTATCTTGTAGGATGACAAGCATGTGAAGGTACTTTATGAAGTGACAAATCCTCTGCAAATGATAACTGCCATTGTTATGGTTATGTCCTACTTTATTTGTGGGATATTGATGTGTAAAGACCACTGACCTGTGCAGTCGGCACATCTAGGTTCCTCTCCTAGCTCTAGCTCTGAGTCACTGTGTATTCTTGAATATGACCCTTCCCTTTTCTAGTCCTCAGTTTTCACATTTATAAAGTGAGGGGCTTTGGGTTTTGCTGGTGATTTTCAATATGTTTAAAAGCAGATTTTCAATATGTTTAAAAACCTATTTTAAAAATCAATTTAATTCCTTTGGTTTAGAAAGCAGGTTGAACGTGTGTGTGGGCTGGTGGAGGGTCAGGTAACCTCAGAGGCATCCCTTGAGCCACTTCCAGAACCCTAGGACACCAAGGAATGCAGTTTGGTACTCAACTAACTGAGCTCTCAAGGTCCTTTCAGTTCTGACACTGTGTTTGAGGCTTCCCTTGGTATCAAGGTTTTTCTTTAAATTATTTATTTATTTTTGAGACAGTGTCTAGCCTGTTGCCCAGGCTAGAGTGCCGTAGCATTAGCTTAGCTCACAGAAATCTCAAACTCTTGGGCTCAAGCGATCCTTCTGCCTCAGCCTCCCAAGTAGCTGGAACTACAGGTGTGTGCCAACATGCCTGGCTAAATTTTTTTATATTTTTAGTTGCCCTGCTAATTTCTTTCTATTCTTTTAGTAGCGACTGGGTCTCACTCTTGCTTAGGCTGATCTCGAATTCCTGACCTCAAGCAATCTTCTCATTTCGGCCTCCCAGAGTGCTAGGATTACAGGTGTGAGCCACCATGCCTTGCTGATATCAGTTTGTTGATCGGTTTTCTAATCTAGGGGTCATCAAACTTTTTTGGTAAAGGACTATAGAGTAAATATATTAGACTTTGTGGGCCACTGTGGTCTCTGTAACCACTGCTGCTGCCTCTTCCTCCTCCTTTTTCTTCCAAAATCCCGTTAAAAATGTAAAAAAAAAAGACATTCTTAGCTCATGGGCAGTACAAAAACAGGCCATGAACAAAATCCAACCTGTGGGCCATAGTTTGCCAACTCCTGGATAATCTATGGTGTGACTCCGGCACCAAGCCCCCTGCACACGTGATGGGGCACACAGTAGGGAGAATATAGGCCATCCTCATCCCCAACAGGGCCTATGTATAGCCTGTAGTTTGCAAACTGCTCTTGGTTGGGCCTGGAGGTGAGGGTAGATACTGGTCACAGGTGGAACCTGAGCCTCAGGCCCATCTGGGGCCCTACTTGAAGCAAGCTAGCTCCCCCACCCCCAACAATCTCCTTTACTGGGCTGGGCCATTCCATGTGCACATAGCCTCAGGGAAGGCACGGCTAGCAACAGTGGCCCAAACTGGCTCAGGGCCAAGAAGGGTGGCTCTTTGTTGCAGACACAGCTGTGAAGGGGTGGGGGCCAAGGGGATCATCCAAACATCAGAGTCCAGGCAGAGAGGAGAGGAGGCCTAATTGGGATCAGATGTCTCTGCAGAGCAATAACACTGCCACCTGGTTATGAGCATCTTAGTTTTGCAGAGCCCAAAGGGCTTTTCCAGACAGCATTTAATTCATCTTCACTGCACCCTTGGGAGGGAAGAAAGAAAAGGAGGAGGTTTAGCTGTGGTGGTGGAGAAAGAGTTCTGGCTTAGGAGTCAGGAGCCACACCTTGGTCACTGACTTGTGGGGTAACCTTGAACAAGTCTCTTTCCCATTCTGGACCTCATTTGTCAAGTGGTAAAATTGGACTGTATCAGTGACCAGTGGTTCTTGAAATGTGATTCTCTGGACCAGAAGCAGCAGTAACACCCAGGAACTTGTTAGAAATACCAGTTCTCAGGCTTTATCCCTGACCAAGTGAACCAAACACTCTGGTGATTGGGCCCAGAAATGTGTATTTTAACAAGCTCTCTAGGCAAGTAGAACCGCCAAACTGGAATAATCTAAGGCCTAGCCAGCTTTGATTATCTGATTGTGTAAGATAATGAATGTAAAAATCCATTTTACACTGTGCCCTCACATTGCAGGGATGATGGTGGTGATGATGATGATAATGATAAAATGATGCTCCTGTTGCCTTTATGCCATAGCTCAGCAGCCAGGTTCATTCCCTAAGCCTTTCACCCCTCATCCTCTGTAGAGTTTCTCTCAAGCCCCATAAGACAGAGAGATGCTCTCAGGAGCTTATATACTGTGTGAATAGGTAAGTTAGATAAGGCAAGCTGTTCCAGATAGCTGAAAGAGAAGAAGTTACAAGACAACTCTTGAAGAGCCAGACAATAAGCATAGCCAGTGTCAGATACTCAGGGGGAAGGCAAGCTCACTGAGGGCTGTGTAGGGTTGTGGCATTGGAAAGAATATCTAGTATTAGTGGTGGCAGTGGTAGGGTCTTGAGTCTAGTCTTGAAAAATGAGGAGGATTTAAACACTTTCCAGGAAGGTGGGAGGATATTAGAAGACGTGAATGTGAAGGAGAGGCACAAAGGCGGAAAAAGGCATATGATCTCAGGTTGTTATAGTATTAAAACTGGAAGGATCCTTATGTTTATCCAGGGTTCTGGGTGATTCTGTGGGTGTTGGCTGTCTCTGCAGGCATTTTCCTTCCCACTTTGGAAAACATATTGTAAATAAAGTGAATATGGGTGACATTATATGGAGGACCTAGACTCTGTTCTAGAAAATAAAAATTAAAAACATTCAAAAACATTTATACTTTAGTAGCAAATTGATTTTGACACAGTTCCCAAGTAATCTCAACACTCGCAACATTATGGTTGAATAAATGACTTATATAAGGTCACCAAGAAAGTTAATGGCTGAGCTGGGACTGGAACCAAGTTTTTCTGACTTCTAGTCCAGTGTGTTTCCCTTGTAATCTCTATTTGCCTTGAGGCTTCTGGAATGGAGCAGTTTGGCCAAAAGACAGACTTCAGAGGACATATATTTGAAATACAGCAGGAAGGAGGGTAGGGCAAGACTGTAGATAACTTGGAGTCGCAGGCTGAAGCTTTCAATTTTATTCCTGTAGGTAATGGGATGCTGCTGAAGGTTCTGGAACTGAGGTGTGGCATTACCTATGATTTGGGAAGGTTACTCTAATGTGATGTGGCAGTACCTGGTGGACTAGAGTGCAAGAGTACTTAGAAGGAGCAAAGCAACTAAGAAGTGGGCCCAAATGTAGGCTGCAAATGCCACAGACCCACTCCCCCTTTCCATGCCATGAATACATTTGTATTTTTAACAGAAGAAATAATTTAGCTGTAAAACTCAGCTTTTCTTCTGGGATTTCAGCCATTGGTGATGGGGATATTTGGGAGCTGGAGCCTTCCTGGCCCTGGAACATAATGCCGTGGAGATGTACTCCCTGGACTTCACTCAGACCAGCTCTTGCTAAGGCTCAGTGCTGCTTTCTGCTCTCTGGTTTCATTTTGCACTCAGGTTTCTATGTACTCAGGACCCAGAGTTTAGGGAGTACCCGACTCTTCCTTTTATTCCTCTCACTAAGCCCCAGCCCTAGAGTCTGCTTGTATATGTCACTTGTTGCATCACCCAGTCAGCTCCAGAGACCCAAGCTACAGCAAAGGGCTTCACAGTTTACAGCTTCTAAAGCTCATTCACACTCATTATCTCATTCAGTTTTCACAACAGCCCTGTGAGGTGGGCAGGGCTTTTTATACTCATAATTTAATGGGATGAAACTGAAAACCAGAGTGTGAGAGGCAACTTGTCATGCCGCCAGTGAGTGGCACAGCTCACTTCTTCTGCCTTCCCGGCAGTATTCCATGCTTCCACTTGTGCTCTTGGGGTTGCAGTGGTTGTTTTTATGAGCATACTAGAAATCCTCTCAGATTTCAGACAGGGCTCCAGCTGGTATATGGAAGGAGAATGTCAGGAGACCATATTTTTCTTCATTTCCAGTTCGAACCGCTTCCCTTAAGACCATGCTGCCTCCCTCGAACTTGGTGGAAAAACATTTGGCCCTGACCACCCACAGCTCTGTGCCCCTGCCGGTCTTATGCCCATGATACTTTTGGTGAGACACTGTTACCTTTGCCTGAAGCCTGCCATGTTTCCCTTTTGCCACCCTTCCCCTCACCCTGGGTCGCTAGAGCAAAGGTACAACCAAGGGGCTCTCCTTTCCTGGGCTATGCCAAGTGGTAAGGCTCACAACCCCGGATCTTCCTTGGGCAGTACAAAAAGCCAATCATTGACTCAGAGACCAGGTCAGCACTACACACAGACAGCCTTTAAAATATGGATGGCACAGGGTCTTTGGCTGAAGCTGCTTTGGCCGGTCCCTTCCAGGGCTCTGACTCTATCCTCAGTGTGAGCCAAAGGCAACACCAACCAGAGTAGCATCAGCCCGGCTTTCAGAGTTCATACAATGTCATGCTGTCTAGATTTTCATCATGAATGTTCCTGAGACTCAAATTCAAAGGGAATTGGGTTGATTTCAACTGGAAAATATTCCTGCCATCTCAACGTTCTCTGGAATAACCTGCTTGCAGCTGTCACGGGGCAGCCTCCTCCCTGTAGTGCGTGGCTTTTCCAAGGCTCAAGCTCTAGGGATCTGGAGGGGAAGAGGAGGAGGGGACAAAATTCTGTACTGTCCGTCCCCACCCCCAAGCCTGGCTGGTGCTTACATTTTTCAGGCCTGGAATTGGGTCTCTGGGGTTGGGGTTGGGGGCGGGGGAGAGGGGTTCATGGAACAGGCCCCTGCTGGGTGGATCCCTGCTTGCAGCTGGTTGCATTTCTTTAACTGATTGGCTTCCAATAGGGAGAAGTCATCTTCTAATGGAGAAATATATTCCCTTGGACAGAGACTCTAGCTGTCTGGTGGGCCAGAGATCTGGGTTTAGGCCCCAGATCTGCCATCAACGTGTACTGTGGCTTTAGGCAAGTCAGTTATCACTTCTCTGTGCCTCAGCTCCTTCCATTTAAAGTGGAACTACTAATACCTGCTGCTCACATCTATGGAGCAAGAGCAAGGTGTGGGGGACATTGATAAATGTGCTAGGGGAAATGAAGAGATGTTAGGAATTTATTCTTATCTCCCTCCAGAACCAGGGAACTAAACTAGTTGCTCTTCTTTCTTTTACCACTGTCCCATGGTGTTGGTAGGATGTTAGAGTATGGGAACATCTCCAGAGATTTAGATGGTCAGAGGACAAGGTGAAAAATCATAGTATAAGCAGTAAAATAATATGACATGAAAGTGGGATACCCTAAAATCTTATCAAGGAGATATTGATAGCAAGTTGGAAGCAAAGTCCTATGATGATGGGCAACAAGATGTTGGGATCAGGAGTGATATTTGGGGTGTCAGGAAGGTAAAGAGTGCCAAGGACAAATTTTATTGCCTCTTACCCTTGTGCCCTGGACTGATGCTAATTCTACTCTAGACATTACCTTTGTTAGTTGCCTGGGTTGCTAGGCCTACCTTTGGTAATCTCCAAGTTCCTAATTTCCTTTGAATCAGGGTAGTACTTGGGCTGCATATATCTGGGAGGGAGTGTCAGAAAGTACCGAGAGCAAACAGCCTCTTCCCTAGGATCAGAGCTCATTTTTGTTCCACGCGTGCTCTGGTGTTCCTATGTCTGATTTACTGGCCTCCTAAGATCTAGAAATCTGCTTTCCAATGTAGTAGCCACTAGCCAGATGAACATCCCTGTATTGCTCATGAAAGGCCTAGAAAACAGTATGGATGGTTTAGGGAAGCCCAGCCCTTCTGTGCTACCTCAGAGCTCATGGCCTCCTGAGAGTAGAGTAAGGTGCTCATCCTTTACAAGGGCTCTTTTATGGAGCTTTGAAATAAAAGAAACAAAGAAAAAAAATCTAGGAGAGTGTGACTGGATAAGGCACACACTTGCCTTTGTGCACTGAGCCTAAACCCATGGGTTTTCCTTGTGCCTCCTGTCTCATAGCCTTTTGTACCTTGGAAAGAGCATTCACAGCCATTATTTCACTTGAATCTCCCTAATACTGTGGAGGGAAGTACAATAGAAGTTATTATATTTATTTGACACACAAAGAAATTGAGGCTCACCAAAGTAAAGTGATGAGTAATGGCCTCTAATTATTAACTGATAGTGTTAGGCTAAGAATTAAAAAAGCCTGGGCAGCATCCTTGACTCCTTTCCCTCTGTATCCAGCCAACCACCAAGTTTGGATGATTCTTTTTCCTACCTCATTCTTAATCAGTCAATTTTTTCCATCATCATTGTCATCACTGTAACCCAAGTCCTCTAATCCATCTTCCACTTAGCATTCAGAGTAGTCTTTCTGACATGTAAAGCTGAATATAACACTCTCCTGTTTTAAACCCTTCCAATTGCTCTTACGATAAAGAACAAACTCTTGAATCTGGCCTATAAAACTCTGTATGGTCTGTTTAGCTTAGCTCTCCACTCCTACCTTTTCCCACTCCTTCCTTGCATTATGCTCTTCAATAACTCTGAAATTTTTCAGGTCTTTGAAGATTCTTGGCTTTCTTCTGACTGTTCTGTGCACTTCTATTTCCTCTGTCAACCATACTCCATTTCCCACTCAACTTGGCAAGCTTGTATTTGTCCTTCAAGCTCTATCTCCAGCATTGCCTTCTCAGGGAACCTTCCCTTTAGCTCCCTTCCTATCCAGGCTGAGTTGGGTGCCCCTTCTCTTAACTTGCACGGCACCAAGGACTTGTTTATTAATATAGCTGTTGTTATGCTATATTATAATCATCTGTTCACTTGTATTTTCCAGTAGATTGTGAGTTACATAAAATTAAGAGCCATGTCAATTTTAACTTTCTACCATGTCTCTAATACCTAGCACAGGGCCGGCACTTAGTGGGGGTCTATAGATATTTCTTGATGAATGAATGCATGAACTAATCGAAGAATAAATGAGTGATGGATCCCATGTCACTCACCATGGAACCTAGTAGTCTTTGTACTTGGAAAAAACATATCTGAATACAAAGATAGTCATTTAGTTTTCAGATTACCATTTTCAGTGAATATTTAGGACACATTGACTACTCATAGGACCTTAATCTTGGAGAAAGGGGCCTGGCATCTGCTGTGAGTTAGGCACCTCACTAAATAATCTACATATAATTCATTCCTTCCTTCATTACTTCATCAGTTTATCTTGAGTACCTACTCTATGCCAGCAGAAACTATTGTGATTCTTATTTTACTGATTAGGAAAATGAAAATCACAGAGGCTAAATCACTTGCCCAAGACCACATAGCTATTAACTGGTGGAGCTGGGATTTGAAACTAAGCGTATATGACTTTAAAACATACATGCTATATTGCACTGACTCAAACCATGGTACCTGAGAACAGGACTTGCTTCCCTATTCTCCACATTATAGGGTACACAAGAGCAATTAATCTATTTAAATAATGATGCTATAAATGGCTCCTTAAGGCAATAACTTTTCAAGGAATTATATAACAGATTTCCAGAATGCGATAAATTTCTCTACACTGCCTCAACTTAGTCGTCTTCTCTAGGGAGCTTAAATAGGCATCCATAAGGGAGGCCAGTATAGGAAAAAGCTAGTGCAATGGATTCCATGTCAAGTTTGAACCCGATCTGTGGGGCAGCTACAGAGGATAAATTGGGGCTGCCTCCCTCAGAGCATGGCTGTGAGGATCAGACTGAAGTTCTCTGTCATTAAAATAATGCTTCTCAATTACATAAGGCACTGCAGTTTACAGATCATTTTTATATCTCCTACTGTGTTTGAAACTTAGAACTTCCTTATTAGAATATATAAAGAAACAGGCTCAAAGACATTATGTCACTTGGTCAAGGTAACACAGAGCTGGGTCTTACAGGTTTCCCAACTCTGAAAAACGTTATACAAATGGAAGAACTTAATTTTATTGTGCTTATGATAATTTACTGGGGAAAAATGCTGTTACTCATAGCTATAAGTGTGCTAGGGGGCAGGTAGTGGAAGAGTCAGGCTGTAGACTGATTATAAATCATGTATGAGATTTTTTCTTTTTTAAAAAAATTTTTCCTGTATTTGATCGGAGGATTGCTTTTACTTTAGATACCACCTAACCCCAGTGAGACTGGCCTCTATCAAAAAATCCCAAAACAACAAATGCTGGCAAGGATGTGGAGAGATAGGGACACTCTTACACTGTTGGTGGGACTGCAAATTGGTGCAACTATTGTGGAAAAGAATTTGGAGATTCCTCAAAGAGCTAAAATTAGAATTACCATTCGATTCAGCAATAGCATTATTAGGCATCTACCCAAAAGAGCACAAGGCATTCTTCCTTCATTTCTTATTTCATTTTTAACTACTTACTGAAAATGTGTTTGTCTAATTCATAGGGCTTTAACCTTTTTAATATTCAATCAAATCGATTTATGACCACCCTGCATTTAATGTTTTTATAAGCTACTTTTAAAACAACTATCTATGATTTCCCAGGTAGTTTTATGTATATTATCTTATTTGACACACACAGAATAAATCTATGAGATAACTATTAATAGCCCCAAATTAGAAATGGGCAAGTTTAGACATGAAAATATATATAAACTTAGCAAAATCTTAATGATAAGATCTGGGCTTCAAATTCAGTGTTAAATTCCATCCATGAAGGTAAGATGGTATAGTAAAATATAGGTGTTACTGTTACAAAAGTAAAAGGAAATTAATGCTGCATATAGTAGTGCCAAAGTAATATACCCAAGAAAATGTAATAAAATATGGAAGAGCATTAAGGTACTAGGAAACAGAAATCCAGAGTAGTTCCTGGAGGTTAGTCTGTGACAGATAGGCAAGTAGAATTCAGAGGCAAAAAAATCAGTTGCTATAACTGCGGATATAATAACAAATGTACTTCTCTTGAAGTGGAAGAATAGTGGGGTCTAAATAAAAAATTACCCGATCGAATATGTTGAAAAAGATAATCTTTAATTGCATTGCTCAAGTAACGTTCTTGAGGGTAAGTTGAATATTGGTCAGCAAGTCAATCTTGATTGATTAAATCATGGTCCAGTTTTTAACAAGTATTTAAGAGTTTTTTTTCCCCCATTGTATAAAATGAAATTAACACTTGATCGTTGTTATCATATATTAAATACATGATAGTAAACATTTACTAATTATATCTGCTACATCACTACATCTTTATATCTGATTATTTAATTACTATGAATGAGACATTGAAGATACTGAAATCATTGAGAATCCAATCTTTCAGTTGCTACACTTTTTAGCAAATTTTAAAAAAAATTTGACTTCTCTGTAGCCTAATTTTCTTATCAGCGTTATAGGAATAATTTTATATCTGTCTAGTAGGATATACATTTTTAGTATAAATATTCTTAGCAGATTTCCTGCTACATAAGTAGGTCATTACCATTACCATCTTCAGCACTAGCGCTATTTACATTACAATTTTCTGTTTGCATTACAGTTCATGTTTATTGCTCTCTCATTCTTGAGTTTTCTTGAACTCAGAGTCTGTAGACAGTTTTACTGTATGGCCCTATTACTCATCATAAGCTTCTTTATTATGGCAGGTAGGAGGTACTCAGAATAATGATTAAAGTGAATTATTTCATATTTGACATAAATAGATCTTATGTAGGAAGTTAAGCTTGTTTTTTCTATTTAAATATTACATTGATTTAACATCATATGTATTTTAAAAAAGTAATTCTTTGGTTCTTTGGGGGAACTACTACACTATTAAAATACAGTACATTAACCTATGTTACTACAGTGATATCTTGCTATTTTGTTTCCATGGAGACTGCCATGTTGTTAAGTGACTGTTACATCTGTAGCTATCAGGCACTTGATGAGATTCTCAACAAAAAGCATGATTCAAAACAATGAAATGTAAGACATGCATATTAAAACCTATTTTAGATTTCTATCATAAAACATGTTTTCTAAAAAATGATTTTCATTAATAAAAAATAAAAGTCTTATCTTACTTTTTAATTTTTTTTTTATTTCAGCATATTACGGGGGTAAAAATGTTTAGGTTACGTATATTGCTTTTGTCCCACCCCAGTCAGAGCTACAAGCATGTCCATCGCCCAGACAGTGCGCACCTTGTTATGCATCCTGAAATATAAGGTCAATAAACTAGTCAAAAAATAAAGAACTATCTCTTTTTAAATAGCATTATGAAGCCAAGGGTAAGCCTGGTTTATAACTAAGTGGGGAAAAGAAAAGCTATGTCTCTCTTGTAGCTGTCAGAAACATCTGCATTTCATCAATTATGAAAAAATTTAACTTACAATCCAAAATTATTAATGTCAAGTGTAGTTTCACTAATATATCCACCAAAATTTCAAAATAGCATAAATAAATTCACTGAAATGAGTAACCTATGTCCTCCACAAAATATGCCAAGTTTCAGAAAACCTCTGAAACAGACAATCAATAATGAAGAAACAAAACATAAGTGGCAGAAAGAGAACTTTTATTAGCCACTGTATAAAAGTACTGCATTCACGCAGCTTTATATTCTAAAACACGCCCTGGCAAAAATTGCTACCTGTTTCTTTTATTACCTGGTTTACTGTCTTGGGTCATAGAAATTTATAAGTGTGTGTTTGCTGGTTTTGAAAATATAGCTAAAATTGATTTATTTCTCCTCTACTTAGTCTGTAGTCTTTATTATTGGCAGATATTTTTTCTAGATGAAACTCAGAATTACATTGAGAATACAGCTACATTTTGGAAGGCAGAATTCACAAAAGAGTCAGTACATAGATCATAGCTAAATACACAAAAGGTGGAAAGTAATAGAGAAATATGTCACATTTATTAACACAACTTCAACGTGAAATATTATTTCTCCTTCCCAAATACATTGTTTTTGGTACAGTTTTTCTATTGTTATCTATCTGGCCAAACCCATGAACTACTGGCATAGAGAAATAGTACAGAAAAGAAAACTAAGAAATATTTTCTTCTTGTAAATACCACAAATAAAAGGAAAAATATGATTTTTAAAGATATAAGAGAAAACCATACCATGTTTCTTAATGAGACTAAATATTTTTAAAAAATACTTTTTTTTACCAATCAAAATTTAAAACACTTTATATAGCTTAACAAAAATGATTATAACATTGAATTATGTAATAAAAATGCAATGAGAATGGCTTATAAAATCTTCAACAAAGGGAATATTAAAGTAGGATTCACACTACCATACAATAAAAAGTAATATAGAGCTCTGGTGCTTAAAGGCACATGATACTGGCAAAGAACTGACAGATCAATGAAACAAAATGGATAACTTCGAAACAAACTCTAGTATGTAGAACATATTCTATAATAAAGGAAATATCACAAACCAATGGGGAATGCTTTTTCATTCAACAAATATGATAAGGTTGGGAACACTAATTAATTTCAGAGAAAAGTAACATTCTCAGAGAAGAAGAAACATGAACAGTGAATAAATATATAAAATGATGCCATACCTTGCTAGTAATTCAGTCAATGTCAACATAGGTCACAATGAGTTACAATTTAATACTCACTAAATTGGCAAAAATTCGCAGATACTGAGTGTTGGAGAAAATGTGAATTAAGGCAAAATCTTGTATCTTGCTGGTGAACATGTACATTGGTATAGTCATGTTGAAACCTGCATTATCCTTCAAATACGAAGGCTCACGTTTTCTACAACCTCGCACTTTAAACCCTAGAAATACACTCCAGAGGAATTCTTCAACATAGGCAACAATAGACTTGTACAAACAGCTGCTAATGTTTTGGATATATTTGTTTGGTCTCACCAAGTCTCAGGTTAAAATCTGATCCCCAAAGTCGGAGGTGGGACCTGATGGAAGGTGTTTGAATCATCAGGATGGATCCTTTATGAATGCCTTGGTTCCATTCTCCTGAGAGTGAGGGAGTTCTCACTCTTAGTTGCATGAGAACTAGTTGTTACAAAGACCTTGGTACATCCCTCTCCCTCTCTTGCCACCTCCTCTCACCATGTGATAATCTGCATCCACTGGCTCCCCTTTACAATCTGCCATAAGTGGTAGCAGCCTGAAGCTCTCACCAGAAGCAGATGCCAGAGCTATGCTTCTTTATGGCCTGAACAACTGTGAGGCAAATAACCCTCTTTTATTTGTAAATTACCCAGCCTCAGTTTTACGTTATAGCAACACAAACAGACTAAGACAGTATCATTGTTTATATTAGCAAAAAATAGTAAGCAAAAAAAAAAAATCATTGATAATAGAAAAAAATAAGTTGTATACTTACAAAATGAAATAGTATGCATTGGTGAAAATAATAAATGAATACAAGAAATACACTATTGAGGAAGAAAAAAAGCAAGCCACAGACTACCACATACAGCATAACAATATTCTTTTTTCTTTTTATATTCGTGTGTTTTAGTTGATATAAAATAATAATAATAATAGTGTATATGTGTATATACACATATCTAGGAACATTCAAAATTCTCTCTTCTAGCTTTTTAAAAATGTATGATAAATTGTAGTTAAGTGTACTCACCCTAGTGCTATAGAACGCTAGAACTTATTCCTCCTATCAAGCTGTAATTTTGTATCTATTAACCAACCTCTCACTATGGTCCCCTCCCTTCTACCCTTCCAAGATGGTAATAATCACAATTCTACTCTCTACTTCTCTGATTTCAACTTTTTTTAGCTTCCATATATGAGTGAGAACATGTGGAAATTATCTTATCTTTCTGTATCTGACTTATTTCACTTGGCATGGTATCCTCCAGGCTCATCCATATGGTTGCTGGCTCTGCTTTCAAAGTAGGGCTATGCTGCAGCATTCTGATTTCCTGGGTGCAAGGGGAGCCCAGCGTGGATTTACGCTCTAGAACAATGCAGTTCCGTGTCCTGCTGGCGGCTCACTATGCCAGGCTCAGAGCCTGTGAGGGCTGAGTGTCTCTCCTGTAGTTAGGGTTGCAGGTGGCCGTGGTTGGGACTGTGAATTACTAGGGCTCTCCGACTTAACTTTCCCCCAAAATGAGGAGTCCCTCTTGGCTCCGAGCCCATCCTGGCCAGTGGCTTCTTTTCCCGTTTTATGCTGCCATCTCAAGTTTTCATGCCTCGGAGTGTCTTTGTCACTTCCATGCTGAATTCCAGTGTTCTCCCTCAGACGCTCTATTTGTTATGTGGTTATCAGTTTGTTGTTTTGGTCTTTGTGAAGGACGCAAATGCTGGGCACCTCTAATTATCCATCTTGAAGACATCTGCATGATCACGTGTTTTTATATTGCCTTAAAAATGTATGTGAAACACTGGCATGGCTTCTGTTAAAAGAATTGACAGTTGAACACAACTGCATGATTGGTTTACCTCATTCATACAATCCAAAAAAGTTTACTGAGTGTCTGTTACGTGCAAGGTCCTATTCTACCACTTGAGGTTCTGGTTCTCAATGAGTCAGACAAAAATATTTGACTTTGGGGGGTAACATTTTAGTGGAAAGAAATAATAAATAATAAAACTAAGCAAACTATTATACAGATAATTGTATTATTATTTTTACTCCCAGACTTACTTGTTTTAAAGAAACATAAGAAGGAAGTGTAAAAATAAGGGGAAGTGTCGTTATGGTGGTTGCAGGGAAAATTTGATGTCCATCACCTTTCCTCATGGCCTGTTCAATTCTTAGTCTTCAATACATTCACTTTCCTCTGACTGCCTTCTTTAGTTACTTGTATAAATCAGCTGTCAGACATGACCTTCTGCTAGTCACCCAGACTCAAAGCGATTTCTATCAAGAGTCGTAGATATTGTCAGCTTGTCAGGACTGCCTGGTACTTTTCAACTCTGCAATTGCTGCTTGATTGACACTTTTGAAATTCTGTCGGCTTTTCTTTTCTTTGTTTGCTTTATACAGAACAAAAAAGAAGAAGCAGTTCCTATCATTCCTATTCATTAGCCTGGTAAAACCATAGCTTCAGGGAGGAAGAAAGTCTAGTCTCATACATCACGTATTTCATAAGAAGAAAAATAAAGATGTCTAAATGGAGACCACAGACTCAGTTGCCTAAAGGATTTCTGGTCTAAAATTAAACACTTTTCGTTTTAAAATCTCCATGTAGAGATTAAAACGCCATAATAAAAAACAAATAAAATATTTAAAATATTAACTAATTTTCTTCAGTGTATAAAAATTGAACTTTTCTTTTAAGTAATATTTTCTATAGAATAGGTGAACATCAATAATTGTGGATTCCAAAATCTGTGAATCAAAATGACCTATAAGCCAAGCATATTTGATAGATTCCCTTGTTTTGCTCATTATAATATTGTAGAAAGCGCTACTTATCCCAAAGATTATTGTTGTCCCATTAGAAGTCTCACTATAAAATAGACAAGCTAACGTTAAATGTTACACTGACTTAAGAAGTTTCATTTCGGAAACTAAGAAAATGGGAACCATCTCCTTACTGTTACTCTAAATGGAAATGAGGAAAATAAAAACAATATTAACTGAAGTATACTTGCTAACAGTAATACCTTGCAAGAGATTAATGACTGTCAATATTGAAATGTTTTCATACCATATTCTGTCATAACTTTTTAAATTTTCCGGAGTGAGTTTCCAGGTTAAAATTTCTAGGGAATAATTTTGGAGCTTTTTTAACTGAATATAGTGGATGACATAGATTTAAGATATTTTGTTTCAAATCTAAAAGCAGGCAATTTAATCACTGAAACATAGACACAGTATTAAAATGAAGGTTAGACATCAGTTAAACAATGAAAATGTGAGCCTATTAGAAATGAGAGTATCAACCACGAATTTAAACATTTCACATCCCATAATATTATTGATTTATTTATTGAACAACATAAAATGGCATCTATGCTATATTATCAAAATTTATCAAGATAGCAATTATAGTTAAAATTGTGGAATTCAAGTTAATTTTAGGTATGCCATTTTCTTGTTAGGGAGGAGATATAGTTATCAACTCAAAAATAGTAAAACAGATAAAAAATTAAACATAGAAACATAGGACAAATAGAAATAAATTAAGATGACATATACATTTTGCTCTAATACATTTATGTAAAAATAAATGATTTATACATTTATTTCTCCATCAAATGTTTGTAAATTGGCTACTATGGCTCCACTTTAGGAGATTTCAGGTGTGTTTGGATTGCTTTACGTGAGTTGTCATTCCTAATCCCAGGATGAAAAAGCATCTTCTATCTGAGCAGACTCAAAAAGTGACAACTGCAATGTGTTTGGGACTTAATTATGTCCCCCAAAATGTGTATGTTGAAGCCTTAATCCCCAACGTGACTATATTTGCAGACATATCTTTTAAAGAGGTAATTAACGTTAAATGAAGCAATAAGAGTGGTAGCTGTATTCCACTCTGATGGTGTCTTTTTTTTTATTTCAGCATATTATGGGGGTACAAATGTTAAGGTTACATATATTGCCCTTGTCCCCCTCCCCCTTTGAGTCAGAGCTTCAAGCATGTTGAGGAAGAGACACCAGGGGTGCATACTTACAGAGGAAAGGCCATGTCAGGTCACAGA
>CAUYRT010069441.1:0-29073 GCA_963574885.1 Lepilemur ruficaudatus
CAATTAATTTCTTTCTATTTATAGTAGAGATGGGGTCTCGCTCTTGCTCAGGCTGGTCTTGAACTCCTGACCTTGAGCGATCCGCCCGCCTCGGCCTCCCAGAGTGCTAGGATTACAGGCGTGAGCCACCGCGCCCAGCCAAGGCAGAGGTTTTTAACTGTTTTTTTTTTTTTCAGTCATGACTCTTCCAAGAATCAGATGACAGCTCTGGACTGTTTCTTCAGAAAAACACAAAAACACAAACTCAAAAATTGCACACATGCTGGTGCCTTTGCACCACTTCCCAATGTCCAGCTAGGAGGGGACACCTTTGCACCCCCTCCTGGTGTCCCTTTTCATTGGGCTCCCTGGGGCAGGGAGTGGCCTCTGGACGATGCAGGGGATAAACGAAGTTCCCCACCCTCTAACGTGACGTCCCTTGGAGGGTCCTGTAGGGCCAGCTCCCGTGTGTCCCTAAAGCCTTCAGAGGCTGTCAGCCCTCTCAGCAGAGTCCTGTGTCCCTGCACAGGGCCTCTCGGAGTCAAGCTTGGCAAATGTGCCAGACGGCGAGGTGACAGCCCTGGGCTCTGTCCTCTGGCCCCTGCAGAAAGCTTTGTTCTTCCTGGGATGCCCGGCGCCGTGCAGAGCGCGTTCCCGCTGGGGTCTGTCGCAGAGCCGTCCGCCCAGAGCTGCCCTGACTTTACTTTCTGATTATTCCCCAGAGGCCCCCTAAACTGGTACCGAAACATGGAAAGGAACTGGCGGTGGGGCTGCAGAGGCTCGGGACGGAAGGTGAGAGGCGCTTTCAGGGTCATTGCCATGGGAGCCACCCTCGGGGTTTCCCATTGGCCCAGGCTGATATGACTATAGGCCAGAGCTGGGGGGAAAGACCTGCCAGCTTCCTCCCTTCCCTCTGGGTTTTGGGGGTGACTCCAGTCCAGAGTCTCTCATGGAATGATAGAGTGCTGCGTGGGGGACAGAGCAGGGCTGTGTCCACATAACTGCAGCCTCCATCCAAATGCCCAGGTCTCCCGGCGGTGCCCCAGGCCAGGGCGGCAGATGGCCCAGGCTGGACCCTGGAGCCCCAGCCCTGGAGGAGCGTTCCATACTCTGACAGAGACGTGGCTTTATCCTCTGGTTGTGTCACCTTGAACAAATCTATCTCTGGGCCTCAGTGTCCTTGTTTGTCAAGCAGAAGATGGGGATCCACTCTGGGTCTGCAGAGAGGGTAGTGGAGGTCCCAGTTTGCATCAAAAACTGTAAAAACCTGTAGGAAATCACGATTTTCCCCAACGAGGTAAGGCAGGTGGCCAGGCTTTCATCCAGTCACCCGGCAGTCCTGGCTGCCTCACTGGGCTGCTCAATAGGAGTGACCACACCTGCTACGTGCCAGGCAGCGTGCCAGACCATGGGGATGGCAAACAGAACAGATCAGGCCCTGACCTCCTGAAGTTAGGTCTTGAGGCTGCAGAGCATGTGACCTAGTGGGTAACAAGGGGAGCTCAGCTCTCCTAGTGGGAGAGCAAGTCAGCCTGGGTCTAATTCCTGTGTGACCTCGGGAAAGGCGCCTAACCACCCTGATCCTCTCTTACCTCTTCTGCCATATGGAAAGGACGAGAACAGAGCTGTGTGAGGAGGAAATGGGTTAATGCACGTAAAATGTCAAGAACAGGACCTGGCACATGGTAGTTCAGTTAATGTTCTTGTCACGATCATCAGTGTGATCTGTGACTGCAGCTGCACAGAGTCTCAGAGCATGGGGGGACATGATGGCAAAGACATCTGGAAGGGGAACCCCGATGGCGCTAAGGTTGGGAAGCCGCTTCCTCTGCGGTCACCTCCCTCCTCCCGCCACTGGTTTACCTTTTAGCTCAGAACATTCCAGAGTTTACAGAACCTCACAGCAGCCTCAGGACTAGTTTCAGCAACAGTCCCTTCCGTGCTTCCCCTGGGTCCTGCGGTGAGACAGACACCATTCTGCACAACAGCGAAAAATAGCGCAAGGTCCTTCACCGGGCCTGGGGAGGCTGCCTGGGCATTGTGACGCAGGTCGTGTGAGCGCAGGGACAGTAAGAGAGGCTTCCTTGGCCTCCTTGGCCCCAGCGTGGTCCCCGCTTTGGCCCGTGGACGGAAGGGAAGCCGATCGTGTCCCCGTGGCTCGCGGGAACCTCGGCTGATTGCGTTCACTTGATGCAGAGAAGGGAGGGATCTTGACCTTCGTTCAAGGGCGTATTTCTTCCCTTCTGGTGCCATTAGGTCGGTTTCATGGGTATCGGTCGCACAGAGCAGCTGGCACAGGTTCTTATACATGTGCGCACATGCAAAGCCCGTGTGTGTCCCCTTGTTGCTGAATCTGTCCTAAAGGTCTCCCGTAAGAACAGTGCCACCCGCGCGCCAAGTGCAGCAGACGCACAGCCACGGTGGTGGGCGGGCGGGGGTCTCCCCACAGCAGCCGGTGAGGTGGTGAGGGGGGGACCGGCCGATCCATCTCCTGCTCTCCCTCCCCCAGATCCTGATCCCAGCGCTGATGGTGACGGCGGAGAAGGACTTCGTGCTCCATCCTCAGATGTCCAAGCACATGGAGAACTGGGTGAGGGGGACCCGGCCGCAAGGGGGTCTCGGTGCATCCTGCCCAGAGGGGAGACGGCAGCGGAAGACTCACCCTGTCATGCCAGAGGGGACAGCGGGTTGGGGCACCTCCCTGACAAGGGGCTTCCTTGGTGACATCACTGTCACCTCCTGCTGGCAGCAACCCTGACTGACACTTCCTTCCCCCTGCGCTGCTGTGGCCAGCCCTTCACTCCATCCTTCCTTTCCTAAATAACGCGGGGCCCTGCCCGGGGAGCAGAGGTTCAGTGTCCCTGCACGGGTCCCTATGGGTCACTGCACTGACCTGAAACAGACCCAGCTGCCTTCTGCCGTTTACCCTCTGGCCGGGGTTTTCTTTCAGATCCCCCACCTGAAAAGGGGACACATCAAGGACTGTGGGCACTGGACACAGATGGAGAAGTAAGGAGACTGGGGGCCCTTGGGAGGGGGAACAGGGCTCCTGTTCACCTGCCACCGAGCCCGCCCCGTCTGATTGCGCCGGCCACGCCTGGCTTAGCCATGCACGTCATACCTCGGCCTCAGCTGCGGGTGCCGGGGCCCGGACACGTGTGTGCAGCCTTTTGTCTCCGCCCCCCAGGCCCGCCGAGTTGAATCAGATCCTCACTGAGTGGCTGGAGACCGACGCCCGGAACCCGCCGGTCATCTCGAAGATCTAGCACCTGGCGTGTGCCAATGCCCAGCAGGCGCACCCATCCTTCCGTCTGCCGGGGCACCGTTCTTCCTGTCCAGAGGTGGCCCTACACACGCCTCTGGTGACCAGCAGCATTGTTCTGAAAATATTTACAGAAAAAGAGTGATTTTCTTTAAATGAAATGAATCAAATTTGATGTCATTTTAGATCAGGAGAAATCGGGTGTTTCTAATTCTCCAGGTATAAAGACATTGTCCCTTTCTCTGTAAGAACCGTTAGTGTCCTGTCCGGGGTCGGGGGGACAGAATGGGGCAGCCAAGTGGCGATTTGTCTTTGATTAACCAGTTCATAGTTTTGCAGCATCCTGGTAGCGTTGAGGATGCTTTATTCAATAAAGCTAAGACGACGGGGACGTTGCTCTCTGTGTTCTCCGGACGACAGAGTAATTGTTCATAGAACAACACTTTCCCTCTGCTCTTGAGCCCTGCTCTGGCGGCCCAGGCGCTGTGTGGTCTAGAGCAGCGCTGTCCGGGCTTCCCGGGAGGTGGTGGGTCTGCTCTGCTCTGTCCCGTGGCGTGGTCACTGGCCACAGGGAGCCATGTGCCCTTTCTCCCGGCTTCCCGAGCTGGGTTTACTCGGGTACAGATGTGCACCAAGCACTCGAAATGTGCTAGTGAGACTGAGGAAGCGAGTCTTAAAGTTTATTTAATTTTAATCAATTTAAATTTAAACAGCCAACAGCTGCCTTGAGGCTCAGTGCGGATCTAGCCCATCTTCCTCCTTCTGTCTAGCTGGAAATTTGTCTTTTAACACATCTCTCCTTATCCCTCCCTTCTCCTGCCCTTCCCAGCCTCTAGTATCGTCTGTGTTACTTTTTACTTCCACGAGATCAACTTTTCTTAGCTTCCACCCATGAGTGAGAACATGTGGTGTGTAACTTTCTGTGCCCGGCTTGTTTCACTTACCGTGATGTCCTCCAGTGGCTGTGTTGCAGAGAATGACAGGATTTCGTCCTTTTTTTATGGCTGAGTAGTAAAAGTGTTATTTTTGTTTCATGACTACAAAGGGCGTAAATTACAAGGGTATTCGCCTCTGCTAAAAGAAATTGGCTTTTTAAAAAGAGACATGGCAGCCTGCGCGTTCTCTCTTACACCCGGAGGGGGCTGAGGTCACTTACTTTGTCAAAGGAGGACCTGCCAAGTAGCAGTGTCTAAGGCTTCCAGAAGAAATGTTTTCCAAAAGTCTATTAAACGAGCCAGGACAAAAAGCTATTTCTGTCTCCCCTGGGGTATAGTGAGCCTATGGTTGTAGGCCTGGAAGTGACTCTAACTGGGTTTCCATATTGTTCACACCAATGCTACCATCAGTAGCAATTAAAAGCAAACAATGGTTACAATGTGTAGGTCAGAAGCTCAAAGTTTTTTTTCCCCAAAGGTGGAAAACATTATGCCTCCCTGTTCAAAGGAGCCCACCCGGCCACAAATGATAAAATACTTTCTTACCTTAGCAATTCTAAGGGTTTCTCCCAAGGGTTGGCTACTGCACCCAGGCGTGTGTGTCTGTCTCCCCTGTTAGACCGTGAGGCTGTGGGGTCAAAGGCTGCTTGTCTACGTGATTCCTCCTTAAACCCGACCCAGCATCCGCAGATGTTTGCTGTGAAATCAGAGAACGTGTGCTTAAACGGGTGAGTGGATTCACGAGTTAGTTGTAAATGCTCGACTTCGGTGGCCTGCAGGTTGATGAGGATGACTGTTGTCACTGTTCCAAGCCTTGGTGGGTCTCTCTCTATGACTGCTGGCATATCGGCCGATAGGACGGAATTCAGAGGGAGGAGACAGGCAGGTCCGAGACATCTAGGAATCTTCGCCAGGAGTCACCAGATAAACCTCAGCAGGACGGCAGTGGGTTTCTGCTGCACCAAACGCAAACGCGATCGATAGTCGTTTTAGTAACATAGCTGAAGCATTCACGGTTACTGCGGATGGCCACAGTTTTTGTATTTACGGGATACGAGTGGAATCATTTTGTTTACCCAAATACATTTTGTCATACTCAAATACAAAAATTTTTGTACCTGTTTTTTTTTAAAGAATACCAATGGTGTTTCTACTCCTATAAGCTCATGCTTTTGTTTTTTGTAGTAAAATATGCATTAACATAAAATTTATCAATTTGGCTATTTTTAAGTGTGTAATTCAGTACAATCACATTGTTCCGTAACAATCACCACCATCCGTCCCCAGAACTTTTTCATCATGCCAAACTGACCCTCTGTCCCCATGAAACACTAAATCCCCGACCCCTGGTGACCACCATTCTACTTTCCGTCTCTGTGATTACGCAGTATCTGCCTCTTTGTGACTGGCTGATTTCATTTAGCATAGTGTCCTCAAGGTTTATTCATGTTGTAGACTGTGTCCAGATTTTCTTCCAGAGCTGTATTTCCTGGTCTGCTTTGAGGCTCAGCTCCGGCCACGTATTTAAGGCTGAATAATCTTCCCCTGTGTGTAGAGACCACATTGTGTTCATCCACTCTTTCCCTGATGGATACTTGGGTTGCTTCTGCAGTTTGGCTATTGTGAATGATACTGCACCGTGTTACAGTCCCACCATGAATGCACAAGCGTTCGATTTCTCCACATCATCACCAACACGTTATTTTCTGGTTTTTTTTTTACCTTCCCCCCTTTTTAAATTTTTTTAAATTTATTTTTATTGATATTTTCTGTTTTTTAAAAATATATGTATGTATATATATATATATATATAATAGCTATCCTAGTAGGTATGGAGTGGTATCTCATTGTGTTTGTGTGTTTTTTTTGTTTTTGTCTTTGTTTTGTTTTGTTTTTTGAGACAGGGTCTCCCTCTGTTGCCCAGGCTGGAGCGCAGTGCTGTCATCATAGCTCACTGCAGCCTCCATCTCTTGGCCTCAAGTGATTCTCCCACCTCGGCCTCCCGAAGTGCTAGGATTTCAGGGGTGAGCCACCACCACGCCAGCCCTCATTGTGGTTTTATTTGCATTTCCCTAACAATTAGAGTTGTTTTCTTATGCTTACTGGCCATTTGTGTATTTTCTTTGGAGAAATGTCTATTCAAAGTCCTTTGCCCATTTTTTTGATTGGGTTTTTTGTTTTTTGTTGCTGTTAAGTTGTAGTTCCTTATATGTTCTGTATATTTATTCCTTATAAGATACATGATTTGCAAATATATTCTCCCATTCGGTGGGCATGGTTGCGTGTGGTGGAGAGGAGTGATACCTTTCCTCCCCGTCAGAAGGGTCGCAGCTGACACTCCTATAGCAAAAAACAGATAAACAAGAGAAAAGCATGACAAATTCATTTAATCAAAGTTTTACGTGACAGGGGAGCCTTCAGAAATGAATACCCAAAGACCCAGGAATAACTATCTATTGGACATGACGCAGGACAGTTATTGTAGAAACAGTCCTACATCCTTGTAGAAACGTGATCGGAGAAGAAGTATGATCCAGTGTGACAGACTTCGGAGACACCCGGCGGGGCCTGTCCGTGCAGATTCTTCCTGGCCGCCCCGTGTAGCATTCCTTCCTCCCAGGTGTGGGGCAGGACCCTCTGGAATGAAGATCTTCAAAGTAGAAGGAGAAAGGAAAGAGGGACCAACTCTAGATTTTATGACTTGCTTTGCAGGAGAGGAGTTCTAGTTTCTGTGACCACCTGGGGTAGAGGGAAGAGAAATTCTGGTTTCTGTGACTCCCTTTGGGGAAGACAGGTGGAGACAGGAGGGCAGGAGACGGTCAGAGAGACCTTGCTCGGAGGCCCTTCCAAGGTGACAGTTTGGGCTCGTGTCACCATTCCAAAGACAGACCCAACTCAAAGTAAGAGAATTCCTGAGAAAGCCCCAAACAGTGGTATTCATTTCAATTTGAATACAGTAAGGGATGGACAGGTGTCTCTTGTTTCGCTGATTATTCTGGATTAGGATGGAACATCATGGGATATTTAGACAGTCTCTTCCTACATGGCCTTATGAGAGCTGAAGAGCTTTCTGTCCTGCATCATATTTTAAAGAGAATGTGGTAGCCGAGCGGGGCAAGGAAGTGTATCTGCAGGCCAGAAGCCATTCAACACCCTTCCCAATATGGGCAGTGAGCACACTTCAGAGAAATATGTTAAATTATCAGGTACAAACGGTGTGTTAAGAAGCTCATTGTCATTGATTAATGAGTCTGGGAGGGGGAAAGCTCTGAAAACAAGCTCTCCAGGGACCACTGAAACTTTAACAGGTAACATTGATTTCCTTTGCCAAGGCGTGTTTGCAGAAGTTAAGACTCAGCAATTATTGAACAAGCTGCGTCCTTCAGACAAGACGAAATAAATAATAAGCCCTCGAC
Organism: Lepilemur ruficaudatus; assembly: GCA_963574885.1. Lineage (NCBI taxonomy): Eukaryota > Metazoa > Chordata > Mammalia > Primates > Lepilemuridae > Lepilemur > Lepilemur ruficaudatus. Next base: position 7,593 of record CAUYRT010069441.1, read on the forward strand.
CTCAACCGTGGGATGGTTGGTAACAGATTGAATGCACTGACACACACCATTTTTGCTGAGTTTTATGTTCCCGTGCAATTTCATTTTTTTTTTAATAAAGGCAATTTATAAAACTGATGTGACCGGGTCAGGGTGGAAGTAGAAGCGATCCATCGAAGAGCATAGCACAAGGAGAAGAAAGGAAACCTCCTGCTTGGGTGCGGCCTCTGGGAAACGTCCACAGAGGGCGGGGAGCCCAGCGGGGAGCCCAGCAGGGTCCCACCCACGCCGGGATCACCAGGTGAACAAGAGAACACCGGGAGAACACGAGGAGACGGGGCTTCCTTCCGGGGGAGGCGGGAAGCAAGCAATCCCCTCCCCTCCTTGCCATGTGCCTCTCTGTCCCCAGGACTTGGCACTGACCCCGTCCCTGTGTGGGCCACAGTCCCTGGGACCCTTCCATGGCTTTGGGACAGTGAGTGTGGAGAAGGGACAGCAGCCAGCCTGGCAGGTGCTTTCTCCATGCATCAGCGCCAAGGCCCCCTCCCCAAGCCCCACAGTTCCCAGCAGGGAGTCTGGGGCTCTATGGGGGTCTCTGGCCGTGGGCAGTGGAGCTGGCAGCCCTGGGGACAGCCCCAAGCGCACAGACGCACTCGTTCTCTCTCCCCTGCCTGACTCCAGCCTGGGTGCTGTAACAGAGCACCACGGATCCAGTGACTTAAACATGGATGTTTATTCTCGTACAGTTCTGGGGGCTGGAAGTCTGACATCAAAGTGTCAGCAGGGCTGGTTTCTCCTGAGCCCTCTCTCCTTGGCCATCTTCTCCCTGTGTCCTCACGTGGTCGTCCCCACTGCGTGTGTCTGTGTCCTCATCCCCTCTCCTCATGAGGACACCAGTCATATTAGGGCCCTACCCTCTGCTTCTTCAGCCACCAAGGTCCCGTCCTGTGTCCCTAACGGTGGCGGACGCTTGGTTTGTTCATGAACTGACACGCAGGGACTGGGACCCCAGCGGCACAGGTCTGCACATGCCACCTCCTCCAGGCTGGGGCACTGTGGCGGTCCCCACATTAAGACGCCCCCAGGCCCCCACATCACAGCTTCCCCTGACCAATGGCGTCAAGGACCCAGTTTGGAGGCTGGGGGAGTCTTCGGCTCCAGAATCCCTAGGGTGGGGTCAGAGCTCAGGCAGCTTCCAGGCTGTAAAGCAGCCGCTGGGGAAACCCTGCCCCCTCCCACCCTCCAGCCCTAGAGGAGAGGGGCCCCAGGGCAGGGGCGGGGGCAGGCATGACCTGCTGTTGGTTAACCCTTAGCCCTGCTGGGTGGAGCCTGCCCCAAAACTGTTTTGATCCCACTCTGTGGGCCCCGAAGCCCCTTGGCCTTCGGCAGCTGCGGACTCAACCGAGCCAGCCCAGCACCAAGGTCTCTGCACCTCCGTGCCTGCTGCCCAGAGAGCCACTGCCCGCAGGAGCCATGGTGAGCGCCCCTAGAGCAGCCACGCTGCGTCCAGGCTGCGCCTGTGAGCCGGGTGTGGGAGCAAAATTAGGCCAAGTCTGGAACCTCTGGAATTGCACTTGAGGCTCCGGGGAGGTCCTAGAGAGCTGGGGAGGCGTGGGCCTGGGTTGGCCTCCAGCACCTTCACTCGGTTGCTGTGTGAGCTTGGAGAAGTGACTTCACCTCTCTGAGCCTCGGTTCCTGCTCCTGAAACAGGGAGTAATATTCCCTATTCACGGCATTACTGTAAGGTCTACAAGGAGGAGGAGGATCCCAGCGCAGTGCCAGCAACACGGGGGTTGTCCAACAAACGGGAGTCTTGGCCCCAGGACGCCACAGCTGTGGGCTAGAGGCCAGGGGAATGGCCCTGCTGAGGAGTCCCCCAGACAGGACGAGCCTGCTGGGAAAGCTGCAGGCCGGGCCCGGGGCAGCCCTGTCCTGACCGCCCTTTCTGCCGAGCACACCTTCCGCAGGCCGCAGCCGGGTACTGGAGAGCACCTGAATCCACCTTTCTTGGACTCCTCCCTAGACCCTTTTGCCTAAGAATGGGCAGAGTTCTCCTTGCAGCCGCCCATCTGACCATGCGGGGTCAAGGGAGACCGTAGCAGGAGGCCTCTGCAGAGCCACGTTTAACTGTCCCCGTGGCCCCGAGAGGTGATTAGGTCAGAGAAGAGCCTGGGCTCAGTGCTGCAGCCCCGGCCTCCCGTTCCTGCCATGGTAGGGTGGGGGTGGTCACGGGACAGTAATGGGGTCGGGGCAGCCCACACCTGCTTATCTGCTAAGCCCTGGTGTCTTGCCTGGCACAGGTGCACGGGCACAAAGGGGTCAAGTTTGAAAACTGGGCGAGGACCTATGGCTGTTGCCCAGAGATGTACTATCAGCCCACGTCCGTGGAGGAGATCAGAGAGGTGAGTGTCTGTCTTGGCACCAGGCCTGCAACGGCCTGGCCCCGGAGGCCACAGCCCTGTGACCCAGAGAGGAGGCTGGGACATGGACTTCCTGGGCTAAGGTTGCACGCCAGCCGGAACTGCTGGCCAGGTGACAGACAGCTCGATGACATCAGCTACACCCAAGACTCCTGTCCCCTCTTTCACCTGCCGCAGCTCCACGCTGCAGCCACCTTCCAGGGTCCTCTGTCCCCGCCAGTCTGCACAGCAAGGTGCTAACCGCTCCTCAGCTCCTCTCTGAGCTGCAGACTCACATGTGACTTCTCTCCTTGTCTGACTCAAAGCGGTCACAAACCGAAATGCCCCAGGCTATGTTTTTGCCTTTGCTTTGCCTGTGGTCTGCCCTGTCTCAGTGCTGCCCGTCTCTGTAAGGGGTACATGGTTGCTTAAATCGAAAGCCAGGAAGTGGGGCACGGGCCCCCCTTCACCCTGGTCTCACGTCCGCAGTTCTACCTCGGATGTTTCCAGCACCCAGTGCCTTCTCTGCAGCACGATCTGGGCCTAGGCCACCCTCCGCTCCTCTGCCACTGTGACCCGGGAGGGCCTCCACCCTGGTCTCCCTGCTTCTAATCTTGCCTCCCTCGAACACATTTTTCACGGTCAGTAAAGGTAATTTTAACATGAGTGGGCTTGGGTTGCTTCCCTGCTTACAGCCCTTCAGAGGCATTCAGTTGTTTTGGAATAAAACCCAAACTTGGCCCCCGAGGTTGCATCAGCTGGGCCTGTATCTCCAGCCTCCCGAAGGTGCCTCCCTGCCTGGCCCTCTGCCCCCAGCCAAACAAAGCAGGCTCGGTCCCGCCTCAAGGCCTTTGCACTTGCTGTCCCCTCTGCCTGGAGTGGCTGTCCCTTCACTTTTCACATGACTAGCTGCCTTCAGGTCTCAGGGTCAACTCCTCTTCCGCAGAGTCCGCCTTATCCGAAATCTCCTCTATCTCAGCTCCTTGCCGTCTCCTTCATCGCATATTTCCACCTGGCAATTATTTTGTCAGCTGGAACATTTCCTTGCTTCCGACTCTCTCCCTCAATAAGGGTGTGAGCCCACGCTCTCTTCTCCACCGTGTCCTTACAAAGTCCAATTCAGCCACTGTCCCTGCCCTCGAGGACAGTGGGAGGCTGACTGGAGGATCTCGTAGGCAGAGATAAGGATCCTAGATCTCATCCTAAGCCCGGATGCCCTTGGAAGGCTGTGCACCTGGAAGGTCATGCACCTGGAAGGTCGTGCACCTAGAAGGCTGTGCACCGGCAAAGAATGCAATTGGGTTTGCCTTTAGGGAATCCTCAGGCTGCCGTGGGGAGAACTTTAGGAGCGATTCTTATTTCTCAAGCCCAGCTCACTTCCTGACCCTTCTTTCTGCCCCTCTTCCCTGGGGTGGCCGGCACCCGGGCCTGGAGCCAAGCAGGGCCCTGGGAGGCCTGGGGTGCATCGCCTGGGCCGCTAGCACCCCCTGCAGGCCAAGCCCAGCCCTTGCACTCTGGCTGTCTCTCGGAGAAGGGCCTGACTCGAGCTCTGCCCTGGCAGGTGCTGGCCCTGGCCAGGCAGCAGAACAAGCGGGTGAAGGTGGTGGGCGGTGGCCACTCCCCCTCGGACATCGCCTGCACCGATGGCTTCATGATTCACATGGGCAAGATGAACCGGGTCCTCCAGGTACTCGGAGCCTCGGCTCCCCTCCCTCCCTGCCACCTGTCCCGAGCCAGGCAGCCTCGGCCTCCATCCCAAGATTCCCTGCCCTGAGTCCCCAAAGTGACACCCCACTTCCTGGCCTGCCCCTGAGCACCCCTCACCTGAGCCCTCCCCTGGGCTTGCTCAGTCCTCCTGTCAGGTCTGCCTGGCCCCCCAAGGCCACAGAGAGGATGTCCACCCACCTTTTTTGCCAGAACCTCCCCTCCCCTTTTCAAGAACAGAAGCGGTGAGTCGGCCCCCAAAATAGACTCACAATGATAAATCCAGAAATGTCCAAAGTGGCACCTAGCTAGTTTTACAGATAGAGAAACTAAAGATCAGAGAGGGTGATTGACTTGCCTGGGGCCACAAAGCTGATCAGTGGCAGAGCTGGGCACAGACTCAGGACTGACCCCAGCTCCGTGCTGAGACACTGACCATGCAATTCAGCCAGCACCTGGTGAGTAACCCCAGGTGCCTGCCAGCGAGTCGGTGCGGGACAGGTGTGCTGCATGTTAGGACTCCTGCTCTCACCTGCTGGGACCAGCTCCCTATGGTTGTAATTTGTGCCAGATAACCTCTCCTTCCCCCAGCCCCACTGGCGAGGTTCTGGGATTCTCTCCACTATTTCCTTATGTACTCAGGCTGACAGTCTCCACCACCTCTTGGAAAACGTTCCAGCCACGACATCAGTCATGGCAGTAATGAACTCTGATTGCTAATTAGTGAGGACTGGCTCCAGCAATTGATTTGACCAAGCTCTGTGCTCGGGGTCAGTGAGAGGAGCTTGAGCTTCAGAGTCTGGCAGACGCAGATTCTCATCTCAGTTCTGCCACTGACGTTTGTGTGACCTTGGGCAAGTGACATCAAGTCCCAGATCTCAGTCCTCTCCCTGTTCCTGCCACCCAGGTCTGCTGTGGGCATCTCGCGACATAGCACCCTTGCCCGCGTGGCAGGCACAGACGTTACGTTCCACCCGCCCCTGGCCCAGTTCTTAGTCTTTGCCTGGGTCCCCCCATGGCGAGAATAAGTAGAGAATTTGAGCTCCCTGCAGAGGTGGGCCCTCTTTTGTTGGTGCCTTTGCACATCTGCACAAAACAATCCCACCTTCCCAGTGTGGGCAGAACTGTGGCCTCATTTCCTTCACCTGTGAACAGAAGGGTTACGCAGAATATTCCCAAAGCCCCAGCATTCTCGGGCTCCTGTAGAAGAGGTGTCTCAAGCTGACCCCAGGCTGAAATGGACCCACTTGGCCTCCCAAGGAGCCTGGCGACAGGGGTCTGGGCTGGGTGATGTCCTGGCTCCTCCCAGCCTGGCTGGTCTCTTGCAGGTGGACAAGGAGAAGAAGCAGGTGACGGTGGAGGCCGGCATCCTCCTGGCGGACCTGCACCCACAGCTGGACAAGCATGGCCTGGCCCTGTCCAAGTAAGACCCCTCCCCCACTCCTGGGTAGCCAGGGCTCTCGGCCACCCCCTGCCCTGACCTGGCCCGGCCCGACACTCAGGACCTGGCAGAGAGGATGACATCCCAGGGTGCACCACTTTCCCTGGCATCCCACTCTTCCCCCTCGAGGAGCCTGTCTCCCCATCCGCCACGGGCTCAGGGGCTGCTGTGTGGAACAGAAATGAGCGAGTGTTAAATAATGGTCTTGAATAGGGGACGAGGGAGTGGGACAACCATAGTTTAAGTCTTTCTGAAAACTTGCAACAAACAACTGCAGGATCCAAACACAGGGATATGCAGAATAAGCCCTCAGAACAACAGAAGAGCAGGATGCCAGAGCCACAGGGCTTCCTGGCGTCCCTATCTGTGGCTGCACTTGTCCCTCCATCCAGACGGGGTGCCAGTGACTGCTCAGGTGCAATAGCAGGGGATTTCCTTTGAAAGGGGCGTCAAACACAGCCAAAGGAGTGAATCTCTCACTGTGGGATTTCAACCATTGGAAACAGGTGGCAGAGGTGTTTGGACAGTGGGTTAACAATCTGTTCACAGCTGGAAATCACACCCAGGGAAGCCTGTGGTTGGTCTTTGGGTGGGGGTGGTCTGCCCGCCCCAGCTCTCTGGCCGCAGGCCCCGAGGAGCACGATTCCTTTATACTCTGGAAACCATCTGTTCCAGCCTCTGTGAGGCTCACGGCTGCTCAGACACTTACAGAGTGTCTACCATGTGCAGCCAGACCCCATCCCCGAAGAGCTCCCAGCAAGGGGGTCGTGGACGCAGAAACAGACAAGCATGACCCAGGGCAGGGCGTTCGATGTCAGTGCCGTGATGAACATCCTCACGCAGGTGCCTTCCCCACGCTGGAGTGTCTCCCAGGGCAGGGTGTCTATAGCCCTCTTCACATGCTGGCGTTTTCAGAAGAGGCTGTATCACCAGCCAACCCGGCTGATGCAGATAGAGAAACCAGCGCAGGCGGGAAGGGGAGCCTGGAGAAGCCCTGCGTGTCCCTCCCCGTCCTGCTCCGCCAGGGCAGCCCAGCTCTCAACCCCTCTCCCAGGGAAGGTGTGAAGCGGGATATCCTGATGTCAGGTTGGGTTGAAAGTAGGAAACGCGGAGCCTCCAGCCTCCCTCAAGGGGCCTCGGTCTGCGCTGCAGGCCAGAAAGAGGTCACATCGCCACCTCTCCTCTCCTACCTGCGAGGCCACCGAGGGCCCCACTTCTCCAGGGCACACTGAGGTGAACAGTCGCCTTAGCCCTCGGCGCCCTCTGTGAACGTCGGTTCCTTCTTAGCTGGGGCTCGGATGTCTCCGAGAGCTCCTGAGAAGTAAGACTTTGACTCCGATCCATTCTTTGCCCTTGACCCTGAGCTCCGGCGGGTCTTCCTTGTTCTGCCCCCACAGCGCACACCTGCAGAGGGGTGCTGCTCCCCTTGGGGTCCTCCTGTGCACACAGGAGCCACCCCTTACTCATGCCAGGGCCTGGAGCTCCAGGCTGGGAGATGAGGCCTCTATGGAGGCCCTGGGGAGCCCCTGGAGGTTTCTGAGCAGGAGAGGTGACCTCCATGCCTCAGGGAGGCCCTCACCTCCTCAACCCTTTCTGGGACATTGGTCTGTGCAGCTGGAACTGGGTCAGTTCCCGGGGATGCACCTTAACAGGCTGGGTAGAGAGCAGTCTTGGCAGGAGTGTTTTGGACTTTGGTTGGTGAAGATGTTATGGGAGGATGGAGAAAAGGGGTGTTTCAGCCGTGGAGGCCCCCAGAGTCAGGGCAGGCAGGTCTCCCTTCAGACCGGAAGCAGGTCCCCACTGGCCCATCTGACGGCGCACGGAGACACAGAAACCACAGGCCCAGAGTGAAGAAGGGTCGGCCACGTCACAGGAGCTAAGTCGTGGGGATGTGGGACAAGGACCCAGGCAGGAGAGGGATCCCCTCTGCTGCCCACCCCTCGCTCGCATGAGCCTGTCTCCCAGGAAGCCTAACTGGTCTCTTGTGTCCTTCTCCCCACCCCTCCGCCTCCGCTGAGCCCAGCCTGGGCGCAGTGTCAGACGTAACCGCAGGTGGCGTCATCGGGTCTGGGACGCACAACACGGGGATCGAGCACGGCATCCTGGCCACCCAGGTGAGTCTACCTGCTTCCCCCGCAACGTGGCCCAGCCTCGCGGGGGCCCCAAACCACCCCAGGTCTCCCCCTTTGGCAGAGACTCGACAGGTGCCTCCAGCTACGTCACTGCCTTCTCTAAACCGCATCCAGCTCCACGGACACAGGGACGAAGGAGCCCTCATGCGGGTCGGCGCCCTCCCACCTGCGCCTCTCAGGAGCCTCACAGCCGCCACGCGGGAAAGGGCGGGCGGGAAGGGGTGCTGTCGCCACTGAGGGGTCAGAGCCAGGCAGGGGACCGGCTGTGTCCAGGTTAGCCATGAGGGGAGGGGAGGGACAGGAGCCCAGCACATGGGCCTGGGGTCCCTGCTAGACCTTTATTGAAAAGCATTTCTTACACCTCATGGGAGTCCAGTCGGGGGTGCTGGCTAAGGGCACAGGTTTGGGGTCAGACCTGGGTTCAAACCTGGCCCCACCATCACTGGGAGTGACATTTAGGTAGTCTGCCTAACTTCTCTGGATGTTCTTGTAAACATCGTCATCTAAAACAGGGAAAACAATCCTCAACTCACAGAGAGGAAACGAGAGAGCGTGGCGTCCAAGTGACAGTTCAGAGGATGTCTGCGTCCAGAGACACCGTCGGGAGGGCAAACGCCTCTGCCTTCCAATATCAAGAGGGGCTTCCTCTCGGGCCGGGCCAGAACAGGCTGCTAACTTGTCAGCTTGGGTGGGACCCCCTGTGCTGGCATAGCGGTCCACAGCCCACGGTGTCTTTTCTCTCCCCTGCACAAGCCCATTTGTACCAGGGGACACATGGCCTCTGGCCACTGGAGCATCCGGGCTACGTGCTGGGCTTAGGTTTTGACTCTCGGCTCCACCACTATTGTCTGTGGGACCTGGGGCGAGTCTCTGTACCTCTGGCTTCTGAGGTTTTCTCACCTGGAAAACAGGGCTGCTCACAATAGCAATGCGTGTGGGGTGCTTAAAAGAGCGTACACAGTTAGTGTTTAATGCATGCTTGTGATGGGTTTTGCTTGTAAGACAAGGCCTTTTCCAGAGCCCACGCTCTGTGCTACGGTGAAACTTCAGCACTGGGCTTGGACTGCATGGGTCACCTAAGTTGCCTCCGGACTGACTATTCGAGCGATGGCTCTGCCTCCTGCCCTGATGGAGACAGGTGGCCACGCAAGCGTTGTCTGCGAGTGACTTCTGGGCGCCGAGTGCCACGTGGTCCAAGGCTCAGAGTAGCACTGACATCAGAAGGAGACAGCCCCAGGGCAGTTTCTAAGGAGGGCACTTTGGTTTTTTACTTGTGTTTCTTTAACTCCGTGAAGGTGAACCTCATTCTCAGGGCCTACTGCTTGAAACTCGCTCTGCTCTGTCATCCACGTCACACGCTCTCGCTGGGTACTCCTCCTCCTCCCTCTTTCACCACAAAGATCACCAGGCAAGAGGGGACATCTGAGGGGACGCAGCCAGGGAAGGGGGGGATTGAGGCCACTCCCTCACGTCAATCATTCCTGAGCCCTCCCGTGGTGAGACTGTGCAGCAAAGCACAGAGAGACCTGTGGGTCCTGATGTCCCAGAGCTCCAAGGACATTGCCATCTCCTCCTCAAAGCTGGGTCCACTGCCCAAGAGAGTCCAGTGGTCACTGTGGGTGGGAAACGACATGAGAGCCACCCCCTCCCCAAGATTTGGGCCCTAGTCCTAGTTCACCGTCCAGGACTGATGTCAAGTCGGTTGCCTCGGTTTCTACAAAATGATCAGCAGAGGACGAGAGTCATTGGCACAGATCCAAAGGCACTCAAGACGTACTGACTGCTTCTCCTAGGAGGCCAGGCTGAGCAGGCCTGGGAGCCAGTGGGGGACGAGACCCTGGCTGTATTCTCACCAGATACCAACGGCAGGAGCCAGGGGAAGGGGTTGACATCCACTGTGCCGTTAGCTGCGTGTTCGATGTGTTCTCGCATCCGATCCTCACCGCGGCCCTCTGAGATCATTGTCACTGCTCTCCCCAGTTTACAAACAAGGAAATAGGCTTGTTTGTAAACATGCCCCAGGTCACACTCAGCAAGCAAATAGCGTGCCCACCCTTTGCTGGGTCCTGTGGCCTGTTGAAATGTTTTCCAGGCCAGCTCTCAGTCACTGCCTGGATCTCAGACAAAACCATTGTAAAAATCATTCTGACGCCCTCAGCCCACAGATGGCCACCATGCCCCATTTCTGCCCAGTTCTCCTCTGCTCTGTGCTCGCTGCTAATCGGAATTGGTTCAGCTGTATCTGTTCTCTCACCCTGAGCACCCGGCTGCCAACCACACACTTCAAAAGCGATTCCCGTCCAAATTAGCAGGTGGCGGAGTGGAGAAGGGCTGACGCAGCGGTGGGAGAGGTTTTCTCTGGAGATAGATCCAAGGGCAAAGATGCGGAAGTTGTCCGTTTCCAACCGAGTGTCCTGGTCTTTGCAGGAACCCAAAGGCTCCTGGTTGGGTATCGCCGAGTAAGAGAATCTAGTTCCTCGAGTGAACAGGTCCCCAGATGAGGGGAGGGACAGCTTGGCTGACACACCACCCAGGAGGAGCAGCAGGCAGAGAGCGGCATGGGGACCCTGGGTCCCTGCTCTGCCGGGACAGTGGGGCTGGCCCACCCCCGGGTGCACACATGTCCTCACTTTGCCTTCCCAGGCACCTTCACCCTGGAGCTCATGGCTCTTTGCAGCCTGGTCTCCTCTCAGAGCCCCACTGGCAGAGGAAGGCCATGGGAGGACGAGCCAGCAGGGCCCTTGTAACCTCACACAGTGCTGGGCCCACCTGGACATAGCCTCCCTTCCCCCATCTCCCCTTTCTCCCTCGAGACTGAGACCTCCTTGGGTGGTGGCAGTAGGTTGGCTGGGAGGTCCCCTGTGGTCGGATAATGGTGGTCTTCTGGGAGCAGGTGACACCTGGCCTCTGTCTTGAGGACAAACGTGGAAGTGAGGGAAATGGCCAGGGACGGGGGTGGTTCTGAAGTATAGCTCTTCTCCCACTGGCAGGTGGTGGCTCTCACGCTGCTGACAGCCAGCGGGACCATCCTGGAGTGCTCCGAGTCCAGCAACGCGGAGGTGTTCCAGGCCGCACGGGTGCACCTGGGATGCCTTGGGGTCATCCTCACCATCACCCTGCAGTGTGTGCCCCAGTTTCACTTGCTGGAGATGTCCTTCCCCTCAACCCTGAAAGAGGTACTGGTCCCGTGCTCCCCACCACCCAGCCTCAGAAAATAAATGGAGGACAGTGACAGGTGGGGCACACTCCACTGACAGCCCCCCGAATGGGGAGGGGCCTGACCTCACCACCCCCTTCCTGGCCCTGGGGACGCTGTGGCCAGACCTGCTGAGCAGGTCAGTGAAGTACAGAGGAACTGCAGGGCCTGGCAGAGGTGTGGGCAAGAGAGGGTGTTGGGCGGAGACTTGCCACAGGCGTGGTGCCAGTGACTGCTCTGTGGAGTGTGTTGACTCTCAGCTGCACTGAGCCAGAGGTTGTGCCTGGGGGTCCCTTTGTAATGTTTCACAGCAAGGTGGATGGGGCCACTTTCAGCCTTGCTGGGTGCCCAAGGTTACATGCAGGGTGTTTGGATCTAGATGATGAAGAGCAGGAATGATGGCAGTGCTGTGTGAATGAATGGAAAGTCATGTTGGTTGGATGGATGGATGGATGGATAATGGATAATGGTGGATGGATGGATAATGGATGGATGGATGGATAGATGGTCAGATGGATGGATGGATAATGGGTAATGGATGGATGGATGGATAGATGGTCAGATGGATGGATGGATAATGGGTAATGGATGGATGGATGGATAGATGGTCAGATGGATGGATGGATAGATGGTCAGACGGATGGATGGATAATGGATGACGGATGTGTGGATGGATGGATGAATGGTATGCAGCAAACCTCAAGTGTCTGGAAGGCCTGGATCCATCCCTGGTAAGCTGTAGGACTCAAATTTGTGGCTCTAACTATCTTGGAGTTTGGGTTCTTCTATAGTCACCTATCATTCAAGATGAGCAGGTCCTCTGCACAGATGGAGCTGGCAGTGATGTGGGCAGTACCGACCCAACATGATTAAGGTGGGCTTTGAAATCAAACGGACCTGGCCTTGAATGCTGACTCTGCAAGCTGTGACCTTGAGCCAGTCACTTAACCTTGCTGAGCCTTAGTTTCCCCATCTACGAAGACAGTTGATGATGTCACCTTAAAGTATTGAATCTGAGGATTAAATCAGATAACGTACATAAAGTGTCTAGCTCAGTATTGAAACATGTCCCCCTGACACTTGGTAGGTGGCACATAGAAACTGTCATTATCTAGTACCTGGCTTAAAATCTGGGATTTGTAATGCATTAAGCCTCAGGGCAAAGATCTTAAACCCAGAAGTGCCGCTACTCAGAAGCATGAGTTTGGTGGAAATCTCTCCCTGGAACTCTAGATTGGCAGCTGAGAAGGTGGTTCCCACAGGCCACAGACAAGGACGCTCCCAAGGCGGTGGCCTCGTCAGCCCCGTGCAGGGGGCATGTGCAGAGAATGGCGTCACGGCTCATTTGCTTTTGCCGTCGCCACCCAGAGCAGCCTTTGCAGGGCCCCTGCAGGGCTGAGAGTGCTCGGGAGAAACGGGAGGCAGAGCCACGCTGCAGGTGGAAGACACAGCACCGGCCTCTCGCCTCGAAGGAAACAGCCCCGTAAAGGAGGGGACGGGAGAGAGTGAGCATCTGAGCAGCTTCTCCTCACTCTTGCTGCGCCTGGGGTTTTCCCCTCGAATCGCTCACTTAGGGGCCACAGAGAATCCCGTACCTAACCCAGCGCAGGTGTCGGGGAATGGAAGACCCTCCCCAGGCAGGAAGCTGCACCTGCGTCTCTCAGGCCCCAGAGCTGAGAAAAGGGCACCACGACATTTGTTGCTGGGATTCTGGACTCGATTCCAGAACTTACTGCAAGACACAGCTGCCGGTCAAACCCAAAAGCTGTCTACACTTTTGCTCAAAACTCGTCCTGTATCAGCTTGATGGGTTTCAGGGAGACCAGATTTGCTTTGTGAGATTGTCTGGACGTGCAATGGTCAGCCACATCAGAGCAGGACTCTCCTACTCATTTAATTGAGGACCCACTGTGTGCGCAGGGGTAAGAGACCATGATGACGACAATGTAAGAGCAATAGTGCTGGAAGCTGCAGCTTGCACCTGTGTGGTGCTTAGCATGTGTCTGGCACCATGTTAAACACTTTCTAGGCATCATCTCATTTAATGCTCATGCTATCCTGACATGAACACTGTCAATAGTCTCATTTTACAGATGAGGAACCTGAGGCACAGCAATGTTTGGTAACTTGCCCAAACTCACACAGGTAGTAATTGCCCAAACCAGGACAAATAAGAAGTCACCTGTATCCTCTTAGCTACTCAGGGAAGTCACCATGTCACCACGTGGGCCATTTTAATGCCCAGTGGTTTATAAGACTCATTCCCTGCTGTTTGGCAGTGTTAGGACACTTTTAAGTATTTTCACTTGATAAGGAGAAACTGAGGCACGCTCGGAGCCCTGACTTCCAGCACTCCCTGCCGTCTTGCCGTGACCAACACAGTTTCCCCCCTCCCTCCCGCGGAGCTCAGGTCCTCGACAACCTTGACAGCCACCTGAAGAAATCTGAGTACTTCCGCTTCCTCTGGTTCCCGCACAGCGAGAAGGTCAGCGTCATCTACCAGGACCACACCAGCAAGGTAGCCGCAGCGGCGCCCGTACCCACCGGTGTCCTGGGGCAGGTGGGGCCGCCTGTGACTTGCACGTGCCCTCCCCGTCCTCACCCGCAGCCTGCAGGCCGCACAGTGTACGCTCCCAGAGTGGCTGACACCTGTGGTCATCGTGGTGGCCAGTGGGGTGGCCGCAGGACATAAGGGAGTGTCACTGAGGGCAGGGGAGACGCAGAAAGGCCGAAGGTGGAAGAAGGAAGGTGGGCAGAGGGGGGGTCCAGTGTGTCTGCAGTGGGGACAAGTTGGGGTGTAGCCAAGGGACAGCCTGAATATTGGGGACGGGGGAAGGCAGGACAGGAGAGGGTAGATTAGAGTCCCGGATGCCGGGCCAGACCCCAGAAACCACCCCACACACCCACCTCCCCGACAGCCCACTCCCCTCCTCCAATTGCACAGCGGAGGAAAGGGATAGATTTGTCCTTAGCACACAGGCTGCTTCTCAGCAGGAGAAAGCAAAGCGTGATCGCTGGACACCCGGCTTGTGGGCTCTTGAGAGGAGGAACGGGGCATATCTTTTTCTCGTGCAAAATAAATGCATTCATAAATAAATGTAAAAGCATGAAATGAAAGGGGGTGGGGGTGGGAATCGGTTCAGCCACTAAGAAGTGAGGCTTTCGATTGTCCTGGCGGGTGGGTCACCCCCTTCCCCAGCCCCTCCCCCCCACAGAGCTGGGACACGGCTGCTTCCCACAGCACAAGCCCATGCGTGATTGGAAGGCAACTCAGCTCTGGCCCCAAACTGATGACAAATTCTGCTTCCCAGCCCCCTTCCTCTTCGGCCAACTGGTTTTGGGACTACGCCGTCGGATTCTATTTACTGGAGTTCCTGCTGTGGATCAGGTAGGAATGCCAAGGTACCTTTCCAGGCATCTGCCACGTGCAGTTGAGGATGTGGCCTGTGGGAATAACCACACCTGTACCTGCCGCATGCACGTGGAGTCCGTCTCCTGGCTCTAGGTGATGCTATAAATACTGACGAGACTTCGCTTGCTCAGAACGTTATGGGTCTGTGTCCGGGGGGTTAGGGACCACAAGTCTCAATCATCTGTAGATTACCTGGAATATCTAACACTGTGCCTACGTATCATTTCATTCACGTGGAGTCAATGTATTACTTGGCAAATGGCAAATTCAAGTTTTGCTTTTTGGAAGTTTGTAGAATTGTTTTTCCTAAATATTTTTGATCTGTGGTTGGATGAATCCATGGATGTGGAGCCCACAGACAGGTGGGACTAGCTATAAATTCATGACAAGACTTGCTATAAATCTATCTGCTAGGCCAGTTCCTCCCACCCGAAGAGGACAAACTGCCTGCAAGGTGCTAGAAAGTGAAACGCAGGAGGCAACTTGTTGGATCAGGGCAGGCGAGGGCCAAGGAGCCTGAGCGAGTCCAGCGTGAGGCCATCGCTCCATCCGGGCGATGGGTTTGGGGTGCGAGTGGAAAGTGCCCGGTCAGCTTTTTCTCCCGGGGCCTCAGCTTCCATCACGGCAGCTCGGCAGCTTCATGTGCGAAGCGTCTGGAGCCCGAGCCCAGGCAGCGTCCAAATAAATTGGACTCTAAATCACAGCTGCTGCCTGCAGCCAGCGGCCGTAAGCTCCGAGCGAGGTCCAGGGCCTCTGAGCCCAGCTTATGTGGCTCTGGCTTAGGAGCTTTGGGGAGCCTGTTAGAAGCCTCTCTGAGCTGTGGTTTACCCATATGTATATAGATTAGAGCTTGTAGCAACTATTGGGTTGTTGGAAAGACTCAATGTCAGGGTGTTATAAAGGGTATTCACTAGGTGTCACTTCCCTCCCTCCCAAACCAAGGCTCGTCACGCCCTGTGCAAGGCCCTGGCCCTATGGAGTCATCTGTAAGCCCACGCGAGGTGCTCTGAGCAGCCGGGGCGGATTTACGGCAGACAGTGAGATGGCAGGGATGGGGCAGCAGACAGACCTGTGGGCAGGGAGCGGGCAGCAAGGGGCCCAGAGATAAAGCAGCGGCTCCTTCGCACTTGCCCCAAGCCAAGAGAGCCCCAAAGCCAGACGGAGCCACGTCAGAGTCGTCAGTGGCTCCGGAAGAGGCGTCAGCTGCAGCGGGAGCGATTAGCGCCAGCTCCCCTCAGCGGGACCCTGGGAAGCCTCTGGCCCTCTGGCCTCCCGGGCAGCTCTCTCCCTGGGGCCCAGAGCTGGCGGAAGCCGAGTTCCTGAACGGGATGGCTGGACGGGCCTCCTCCCAGCCGTCCCCACACCAGCCTCCAGGCCTTGCTCCTCTGTCCCTTGCCTCTTGGAGTTCTTGGCTCAGATTTGAGGCCGCCTTCCCCGAGGCTGCCTTTAGCCCCTCTGTTCAAGGCCTGCAGCACGAGGCTCTCGGCCCTTGATAAGCAGAAGACGGCACATTCAAGGCCACAACCTTGCATCACTCACCTCCCTGGGGGTGATCCTGCATCCCTGAGACTTGAGGGGGAGTCTGGGCTTCAGGGCGTCGGGCAGACCCAGCCGAAAACTATGCTGTAGTGACCCGTCCATCAAATGCAGACGTGGATGCTGGGTCTGGTGCCGCACGGGCAGTGAGGATGCTGGCTGTTTCCTTGGCTTTTAACACATCTACAGTGAGCAGTTACTCCTTTTATAGAGAGAGGAAAAAAGAACGTGTGTGTAAATCTTGATAGCCGTGACTCGGCGAGTGAGTGTCTACGGCAGCGCAAGGTATCTAGGTTGCACGCACCGTGTGAGAATTTGTCCGAAACCACCCTCCCCCGACCCCAGGCCATAGAAAAATTGTCTTCCTTGAAACTGGTCCCTGGTGCCAAAAAGGTTGGGGACCGCTGCCTTAGAGAAATGCTTGCATGGCCTTGAGGCGTTTCCAGCTGTAGATAAGCGACAAAGGCCAGCCAAGCGGCAGAGTATATGGAGAACCAGGCCCTGGTTTGTAAAGAGTTCAGCTCGGCGCCTGTCATGCAGCTGGCGCTCAGTAAATGCTGGGTATCAAGGTTATCGTGCACCGCCCCACCCGGCCCTGACACCCTCTTCTGCCCTGTCGCCTGCAGCACCTTCCTGCCGTGCCTCGTGGGCTGGATCAACCGCTGTTTCTTCTGGCTGCTGTTCAACTGCAAGAGGGAGCACGTAGACCTCAGCCACAAGGTGTTCAGCTACGAGTGCCGCTTCAAGCAGCATGTGCAGGACTGGGCCATCCCCAGGTAGGCTCTGCCCCGCGGCCGGCGGCGCTGGGTTTCCCAGAGCCTTCCGTCTCTTGGACGCGGTCCTCACCACGGCCCTGGCGGGCACAGTGCCAGGCCCCAAGTCCCGTCCCCTTTCCGTGGGTGGCCACAGGCTCTGAGTCCTCTCCCAGTGACCCCAGGAGGGAAACCAGCCACATAATCCATCCCTCCCCAGGGATAATCCATCCCTGTCCAGGCATCAGACAGGGTGGTGGCAGGTTCAGGTTTGGAGCGTGGGGCTCCCTGGCCAGCTGGTCTGTCTGAAAGGCCACCCCCTGCTTCCTGTCCCTTGGCTAGCAGAGCCCACCCAGTGTGCTGGGAACTGCCAACCTCTGTGGCTTTCTAAGTTGGCCCTCGTCCCTTTCTCCAGGGAAGGAGGGGTGGTGCCTGGGGCTCAGGGGATGATTCGGTTACTGAGTTCAAGGGCTTGGCCCCTGACCCTGCACGTGGGAATATTAGACAGTTAAGAGTATTCGAGTCAGAGGGACTTTACTCTGTCTGAAGAGGACACCAAGGGACCTGAGACAACTTTGGCCAGAGATCTGGGGCTATCCCAGGTGCATCCAAGGCAGGCGGAGACACCACGAGGCTGGGAGCCTGTGCAGATCCTGGGGGAGGGCTCCTGGCGGTCCCTCCCCGCCTTGAGGTCTGGATTCTGTCCCCGGGGCTGAGTGCAGAGAGAAGACCAAGGAGGCCCTGCTGGAGCTGAAGACCATGCTGGAAGCCCACCCCAAGGTGGTGGCCCACTTCCCCGTGGAGGTGCGCTTCACCCGGGGGGATGACATCCTGCTGAGCCCCTGCTTCCAGCGGGACAGCTGCTACATGAACATCATCATGTACAGGTGATGGCACATGGAGGGGCGGGCGAGGGGTGGGAAACCATCCCCTCCAATTTAAAAGGACCCCTATCCTTCCCTAGTCTTTGGATGCCAGTTCTAAAGTCACCTTCTCTAGTGGGACTTCGCTGATCCTGGCAGCAGGGGACAGTGTCTCTCTCCTTTGAGTTCCTACAGCTCTTCCTCTCTGTAGACTCTTGCTGCATGCACCATTTCTAGTCTATATCATGTCAGTGTAATAATTAGTATGAATTCATAATAGTATTAATAGGAAGAGCTACCATTTATGAAGCTGATATGATGGGATGGCAAATACAGTCTGACAGTCTGGAGTGCCATGTTGAGGAGGACTCTGGGGCCAGGTTGAAGGTCAGCAGGAGGGGGATCATAGTTGACACCAGGTGCTACGTGGATGCATTTCCCATCCAACTGGCCCTGCGGGGCACCGTGCTGTCACCCGTGTCCGTGACTGTGTTATCTTTTCCTAGTTGGTTAGGCAGTGGTCTCTGGGATGATGCTTCTAGACACAGGTGGTTTAAGAAGTTGGTCTTTCTTTAGGTGTGTCTTCCTCCCTCCTCTCCTTTCCCACCTTCCATTCTTTTTTTTTTTGAGACAGTCTGTTGCTCTGTTGCCTGGGCTACAGTGCCGTGGCATCAGCCTAGCTCACAGCAACCTCAAACTCCTGGGCTCAAGCAATCCTCCTGCCTCAGCCTTCCGAGTAGCTGGGACTGCAGGCATGTGCCACCATGCCTGGCTAATTTTTTCTATATATTTTTAGTTGGCCAATTTATTTCTTTCTATTTTTAGTAGAGACAGTGTCTTGCTCTTGCTCAGGCTGGTCTCAAACTCCTGAGCTCAAACGATCCACCTGCCTCAGAGTGCTCCCAGAGTGCTGGGATTACAGGCGTGAGCCGCTGCGCCCGGCCCCACCTTCCATTCTTAACAGCCCTCCCCTGACTTTGCACAAGGAAAACACGCTCCCCTGATCCTGAATCTTGCCACGGTGCATTTCTCTAAACTTCTAAGAGGCCCAAGGGACGATGAAAGAATGCACCGCTCCTGAGGGGAGTCCAACAACGCCAGACGAGAGTTTCTGAAAGACACATTGCCCGGGCTGCAGTCACCCACAGTGGGTTGGCTGTGGCGTGGCTCAGAACTCATCTGTCCAGAAAGGCATCTGCCCATCTGTCTGTCTGTCTATCTCCTCCGCTACCCGTGAATTCATATTCAGAAGTGAGACAGCTGCCGTGGGGATGCACCTTAACATGTTTATTTGAATTTTTAAAATGAAATCAGACTTTTTCCATCAGTCAGTCTGACCTGGCGGCTGGGCACTGCCTGGAGTTGCCAGGCGGGTCACACGGGCACATCTTTTATGCATGGAATAAGACTCCAAGGCTTTGTCAAAAAGACGTCTAAAGTAGCCTGTGATTCTTTGACATTACTAAAACTCACAGTAACTTTCACACACTTTTTCGGAATCCTTCAAGGATGAGCAAATGAGCAAAGCCCTTTGTGGCAGTCGAGGGCAGAGCCACTCGGGGGCCACCCATGTCCCCTGCCCAGTGCCGGGTGCTGCGGGGGGAAGGTGCCCCGTGACCGCAGGAGGGGCGATGCAGGCAGGGACAGGGCTCACCTCCTTCTCCCCACTAACCAGGCCTTACGGCAAGGACGTGCCCCGGCTGGACTACTGGGTGGCCTACGAGACCATCATGAAGAAGGTCGGCGGGAGGCCCCACTGGGCCAAGGTAGGACTTGCCCCAGCATCTGACAGCTGCTGTGTGATGCAGCCTCCACCAGAGGGCGCCACTGCTCCCTGCCCCTCGGCCTCCGGGCCTGCAGGTCAGGAGAGGCTGAGCCCAGACCAGCACCCCACCCCCTTCCAGACCACTTTCCCTGCCTGGACCACCTCCCCTGCCCGAGCTCTCATTCTGACAGCCCAGGGACTGTGACACCTTCAGAGTTTTTAGAGAAATGCCTCATCTTTCGCTCTATTTGATTCCCATAGAAACCCTCTGAGCAGGATAAGGCAGGCATCATGAGCCCATTTAACAGATGGGAAAGTGAAGGTCTCTCAGTGGTGGCAGGACTGACTTTCTGATGAGCAGTGGGACTAGGGCCAGAGCCACTTCCACTGTGTCACATAGCTGGTGGCAATGGCCGTGGGGAGTGCAGTGCTACCTGCTCTCACCCACCTTCTTCACTCTCCGAGAAGCCCCTCCTTTTTGTTTGGGTCTCTACGTGGCGCGTGTGTGTCCCAAGGGAAGGGTGTCATGCACACATGGGCTCCTGGACACGGTGGTGCCTGGTGTGCAGCCCTGCCGGCTCTGGGGACGAGGCCCGCGGTGTCCGGTTGCTTCCACAGGCGCACAACTGTACCCGGAGAGACTTTGAGAAAATGTACCCTGCCTTTCCAAAGTTCTGTGCCATCCGAGAAAAGCTGGACCCCAGCGGCATGTTCCTGAACTCGTATCTAGAGAAGGTGTTCTACTGAACAGGGGCAGGAAGCGGGCCGTCCCCACCAAGGGGAGCAGATCCCCCCTCCCCCGGCCCCGGCAGCCCCCTTCCCTCACGCCCTTTGTCCTCACAGCACCCCCAGCTGGAGGCAGACCCCGCATCCCAAGCCTACAACCACTATATCCTGTTTGCCCAGGAGGAAGGGGAGCCCTAACTGGCTGCATTGTCAAGGAGGGCAGGGATTTGGTCATTCCCGGGTCCCGCCTGGGTGTGGAAGCGAAATTCCCGGGCTCTGTAGCTTCAGGGGTTCCCTCTCCAGCCCTCATTGGAAGGGGGGGGCCTCTCGGCACGTGTTCGGGCCCAGAGGTCATGTGCACCGGGCTCTGCTTTCTCCCACTCGTGAGGGTCTTTCAGATGCTCAGGTGAGCGCCCACCTGCCCTGGGACCGCCCCCTTCCAGGTGAGCCTGGCTGTGTGCCCTCCCATAGCCTGGCCTGCAGCGTGTCTGTTTCAGGGGTGTCTGGGGATCGGGACCCTCTGCGGCTTCTTAATAAAGACTGAGAATCAATCCCTCTCTGTTCCCTGCTCTTCACGTCCCAGGCAATGCTTTGGAAGCAGGAGGCCTCCCTCCTAGGGTAACAGGTCTTGGTCTTGCCTAGAAAATGCTTCTCATATTCCGTTTTTCGAGCTTCGTTTCCATCTGCCTCTGCCCTGCCGCACTTGGAGGGCTTCACGGAGCCCGTTCCTCGATCCTCCTCTATGTACCAAGAGCTGCGGGGGAATTAAAGGAACCTTGAGATATAGTAGGTTCCTGCCCTCGAGAGATTTGTCTCCTAATAGTTTCTCTCTTGCGGGGTTAATATCCAGAATGCATGGAGAACTCTGACAACTCAGCCAACAGAAATACAAACACCTCAATCAAAAAAGCGGGCAAAGGACTTGAATGGACGTTTCTCTAAAGAAGAGATACACACGGCCAATAAGCACATGAAAAGATGCTCGACATCACTGCTCATTAGGGAAATAAAAGTAAAACCACAAGGAGATACCACTTCACACCTGTTTGAATCAGCATTGTAAGAAAAAAAAAAAAAACCAGAAAGTAACAAGTATTGCTGAGGATATAAAGAAACTGGGACCCTTGTGCTTTGCTGGTGGAAGAAGGTAGAATGGGGTGGTGGTTCCCCAAAAAACTAAACAGAATTGCCATGTGACCCAGAAATGCCAGTTCTGGGGTAGACCCAAAATAACTGAAAGCAGGTTGCCAAGGGGACGTTTGTACACCCGTGTTCACAGCAGCGCTGTCTACAATCGCCCCAATGTAGGAGCAACCCGAAATGTTCATCAGCAGATGAACGGATAAACAGAAATATGGTCTATTCACACAACGGAACGGTACTCGGTCTTAAAAAGGAAGGAAATCTGACACAGGCTGAAATATGAACCTTGAGGGTGTGAAACAAAATAAAATTTTCAGGCTCCCCCCCACCGTCTGACTGAATGGACCCCCTCGTGGCCAAAGGAATATCCTAAAATTGTCTGCCAGGAGGGAGGTCAGACATGCCTCATCATGCCCCCCCTCCCTTCTTGGAG
>CAUYRT010069446.1:0-10085 GCA_963574885.1 Lepilemur ruficaudatus
ATATTCTGCTGCCTGGTTCTTTTTTTTTTCTCACTCTGTTGCCCACGCTAGAGTGCCGTGGTGTCAGCCTAGCTCACAGCAACCTCAAACTCCTGGGCTCAAGCGATCCTCCTGCCTCAGCCTCCCAAGTAGCTGGGACTACAGGCATGCGCCACCATGCCCAGCTAATTTTTTCTATATATATATTTTTAGTTGGCCAATTAATTTCTTTCTGTTTTTAGTAGAGACAGGGTCTCACTCTTGCTCAGGCTGGTTTTGAACTCCTGACCTTGAGCAATCCGCCCACCTCGGCCTCCCAGAGTGCTAGGATTACAGGCGTGAGCCACCGTGCCCGGCCTGCTGCCTGGTTCTGAGGTCATAAAAGAATGTTCCGGTCCATCCAGTTGTTGGAGGTTTATGATGTGAACAGAGTGACTGAACAAGAGAGTTTAGAACCGTAGTTCTTTACTGTCGCTTAACAAACTACATCAAAATTTAGCAACTTCAAACAAGCATTTATCATCCCAGTTTCTGGGAGTCAGGAATCTCAGAGCAGCTAAACTAGAGGGCTCTGGCTCAAGGTCTCTCTTGGGGATCGGGCCATCTCCAGGCTTGCCAGGCAGGAGAATCTGCTTCCAAGTTCACTCACGTGGTTGTTGGCAGGCTTCGGTCATTGCTATCTACTGGCAGGAGGTTACAGCTCCTCACCACCTGGCCCTCTCCCTAGGCTGCTTACAACATGGTCCTTGCTTCCCCCAGAGTGAAAGATCTAAGAGAGAGAGAGAGAGCATGCACCTGAGACAGTGGCGTTTCATAGCACTGCTACCATCTCAGATTATTGCGCTTGCTTTTACCCACCACCTCTCGCTAAAAGTCAGCTTCCTGAGAGGAGGGGCCCCATGCGTCTGTCCTGTCCATCACTGTACGCTCTGGGCTAGAGGAATGCCAAGCACATAGCAGATGATCAGAAAGTACCTTTTTTTAATTTCTGGAGACAGTGTATTGCTCTGTCACCTAGGCTGGAGTGCAGTGGTGTCATCACAGCTCACTGCAGCCTCGAACTCCTGGCCTCAAGCAATCCTCCCACCTTAGCCTCCCAACGTGCTGGGATTACAGGCATGAGCCATCATGCCCAGCCAAAAAATATCTTTAAGTAAATCAGTGAATGAGTTAATGAATGAGTCAGTGAAGCCCACCGGAGAAAACTGTAGTTTCAACTTAGTGGGAAACTTTCATTTTGTGGGGGGGGCAGAGTTTCCCAGCTGGTTTATTAGTCTACACAGAAGGTCAGCGGCTCCCCAGTCATCTGCTGCTGTTTTTTACCCTCTTCTCCTTTTGTCTTTTCTTTTTTCAAATTTAATTAGTTTATGTTGCTGCCAGTGAAACAGTTCTCCGGGTTATGACTTAATGTCTTATGCCTTTGAAAAATCATCCTCAAACACAAACACAATTTTTCCACTCTAAATGCAAAACAAGTTCCACAAAGGATTGTTGTAAAGAAATGTCCACTTAAAATCTCTTTTTCAATTCAGTTTCAATTTAAAATTGGATATTTCTTTTTGTAAAAAGAAAAAATATAAAATCCCTGGATGAGTAACGGCATACTAAATGATTTCAACAAACTTTTTGAAAATCACATATTTTAAGGGAAAATTCTCTTTGAAATAGTAACATTCAAAATATTAACCCTAGTGACAAAAATAGTACTACCTTACATTTTATTAGCCCTGGGATTTACACCATTGTTTGAGATGGCAGACGGTAATGTCCCCTCTTGCCAGCATGCTCAGAGTCCCCCCTCAGCTCTCTCGGCTGTGTGACCTTGAGCCAGTCACTTGACCTCACCGGGCCTCTGTTTCCTCCTCTGTAAAATGAGGTAGTAGCGTCTTCCTCACACTGTTGTAAGGATTAAATGAAAAGCTTAGAGCACCTGAGGTCAGAGTTAGGTGACCTTGGCTATTGTCTCCATTTTTACAGATTAGAAAATTGAAAGTCAGAAACGTTGAGATTTGCTTAAAGTTATACATAGGTATTAATAATTTTAAGATATTAATAGTTTTGACTCATCCCCAGAATTTCTGACTCCAAACTGAGTGCTCAATCCACCCTACTATAATTATCTCCCATTTTAACAATGAGAGCGTATGGCTGTACTTAGGAAAGATCACAAAATAAGAATACTAAAATTATAGCATACAATCAGAAACTGATAGTAAGAATAGCTTAAATTCTCACGGTGTTCTCATTCTAGAGAGAGCAATAATCACTATAGCTTTAGAGATTTAATGAAGGTTTTACCAACAACAAAATACCATAATACTTACAATACTTTAGTTTACATCTAAGTAGTTCGAGTAGGGATTGGGGTTTGTTTTGTCTTTTTCAAAACTCTCACTGACTTCTAAAACCAAATGACACTCCACAACATGTTACAAATACACAGTCAATTCTCATTATTCACCATAGTTATGTTCTACAAAGTTGCTGTTAACACTGAGTTGACAAATACTGAACCACTGCTCTTAGGGGAAAAATGGGCTGAGGTTCCTGCAAGCCTCTGGTCGCAACATTTTGGTCAACCAAACAATACATAACCTTGTTTATATGTATTTCTGTTTAAAGACACCTTATATATTGCTGATTCAGAAACACTGAACTCATAGCTAACACTGCTGTAACTCATGACTGAACGAAGCTTATCACACATACTTTCTCTGTAAGGTACATCACAGCCTTCCAGCACTAAGAACACTAGACAGCACTTCAACAGTATGCTTGGGGCCATTTTAAACAGCAAAATCACCAACAAAAGCACACAAAAAAAGCAGGCAATGTGCTAGGAAGTGCAAATTTTATTTATTTATTTAGGAACGTGGTTGTGATATGAAGTGCAAATTTTATAGCCAGAACTACATTCATTAGAAACCAAATAAGAAGGAGATTAAGTGAACTATGAAGTCAATTCAAAAAGCTAGAAAAAAGAAAGCAGAATAGACATGAAGTAAATAGGAAATATGTAAAATGGAAAATGACATTTAAAAATAGGCTGGTCCAAGCGCAGTGGCGTTTACAACCAATTCATCACAACCAGTCATATATTCCTGTGTTCCTTCTCCACTCCCACTGCTTCACTTGACCCCTCTTAAAAAAAAAAAAAAGAAAAAAAGTAGATTTGGTTATTAAAACCAAAAGTTTGTCCCTTAAAGAAAGAAGAAAATAATCAAAATTATGAATGAGAAAGGGATCATATAAAGATTACTTTCAAAATCACGAAAGTATGTTTTTATTACGGGGATCAAGAATGCTTACTTAAGCAAGATACAAGATTGAAAACCACAAAAGAAAACATTAACAGATTTGACCCCACAAAAAAGAAGAGTTAAAATGTTTGAGACATGAAAAACTCCATGAACAAAATTAATAAGTGAACCAGAAGAAAATAATTGTCACATATATGAAAAAAGAGCTAAAAGTTAAAATTGTAAAGCGCTGCTTAAAACTAATAAGAAAATCACAGAGACCCAAATTTTTAATGCACAGGTGCTATACAAAGTTAATTCTAAAAAAAGAATGGCCAATAAACATTTGAAGGAATGCTCAACCCTACTATTAATATAATCGAGAAAGTTAAAGCAGTAAGACACCATTTTTCACGCATCAGATTCGGTGAACATTCTAAAACATGATCATATGTGTTGAAAAGGTTGTGCAGAAGCAGTCACTCTCATATACTGCTCGTTTGGTTTTGCTTTGTTTAAAAGACAGGGTCTCGCTCTATCACCCAGGCTGGAGTGCAGTGGGCACCGACTTAGCTCATTCACTGCAGCCTCGAACTCCTGGGCTCAAGGGATTCTCCTGCCTCAGCCTCCTGAGTAGCTGGGACTACAGGGATACGGCACCAGGCCCAGCTTGATATACTGTTGATGGGAAGTGTGCAGGACAAATTAACAGTATGTGTTAACATTTTTAATTGTGTATACCTCTTTGAATCAGTTGTTTTACATCTAGAAATCTATCCTATGAAAATACTTGAACATGTACACAAAGATACATGCATAAAGATGCTCACTGAAGCATTTTTTGGATTAGTGAGAAAAAACTTTCTACGGAAATATCAGAAGGAAAATGGTTTAAGGATTACTAAGCAGTCATTAAAATGAATTAGTAAATCTACAGGTACTTAACGTGAAAAATTTCCAAGATGAGAATTAAATGGCAAAAAGTAATGAATGTAAATGACATAACGCAGTGCATTTGGATATATGTGTATCACATACAGTCACATGTATACATATGTTGGGATAATTGTGGCATAGAGACTTTCACTTATTACCACATATATTTTAAGGATTTATATATACACATTATATGTGTGTATGTATACACATAGTATATAATATATATATTGGTGTAATAATATTTGA
Organism: Lepilemur ruficaudatus; assembly: GCA_963574885.1. Taxonomy (NCBI): domain Eukaryota; kingdom Metazoa; phylum Chordata; class Mammalia; order Primates; family Lepilemuridae; genus Lepilemur; species Lepilemur ruficaudatus. Next base: position 4,404 of record CAUYRT010069446.1, read on the forward strand.
AAAAAGAAAAAAGAAAATTGTTTGGAAAGAGACACATCAAATTGTTAGTTGCGTCTACCTTCTGGGAGAAAGAAAGAGTGAGAGTGAAAGATTTTTACTTTCGACTCTATAAACTGTTAAAAAAAACCATGAAAGTATTATGCAATTTTTGTGAAAACAAAATTTTTCATATAAAGAAATAATCCACAGGAAAATATTTTCCAAAGACAAATGAAATGAACCCCAAGTAAGTCTACCTTAGCAATTTTTCAAAGTCACAATAAAAAATAAAATAGGCAGACTTTGTGGTGTTTTACCTGGTACTTTTCCAGTTTTCCTTTCTTTACAACATAATTAGCAATTACTTCTAAAGAATTCCTCTCTCCTTAATGGAATATTACTACCTTCCAGACCTAGAGTTCAAAGCATAGTTAGCATAAGAATTTCAGCTGAGCTTAGAACCCAAAACTGGGTAAGAAAATGCTCAGTTAATGATGACTAATATTAAATCATCATCGATAACACTGAGCACTCACTGTGTGCCAAGCAGCAGCATAATTAGAAGCAGCATGACTTTGCACAATGACATGCTCTACAAGACTGACATTCTCTACAAGACTGTATCCTCGGAATACATAAAGCCTAAACGTTACATGTAAAGGTACATAAATAATATTTTTAAAAAGATACATAAAGGAGGCATAAGAGTGAATAGAAAAAATTAAATACTAAAGAAAACCGCCTGGTATTTATTTTGATGGCTGACAGACTGGCTCGCCCTATCCTGCACAGCACCGGCACGCGCGCCTTCTCGACTGGGCCCGCCAGCACGCAGTATCGTCCCACGTTATGCCGCAGTCGTGGCGAGGAATGTAACGCAGAACGCGACTTAACATCAAAAATGCACGTTGAAGGCGCTTTTCTCCTTGGACGCCAAAGCACATCGCCCCGCCCGTGCCTTCCCCGCCCTCCCTGTCCCACCCAGGCCACCCTGGAGGACACAGACGTCCTGACGCATGTTCATTAGCGAGTTGCTCCCTCCATTTTGTCCCCAGTCTCCTCTAGGCGAATTGAGCGGCGCTATTTTTAAGACACCAAGTAATGAAACTAAAAAAGGGAGGAGGAGGTGTGGGCGTTGGGAGCCCCACGGCTGCCGGTGCTGAGCGGAGCTGCCCGTGGCACCGAGGGCTCGTCCCGGAGCCGGAAGGACAAAGGACACTTGGGGGACAAGGGCTGCTCGGCCAGCGCGGGGCGACTTCCGGGCTGGTGGGCTCAGGCTGGGCCGACCCCCGCCGCGAGGCCCGCCCCGCAGGACAAAGCCGCGGCACCGCCCCTAGGCGCGCGCCCGGCGCGCGTGCACGAGAGCGCGAGCGCGGGGGACGGTTGGAAATGGCGGTTGGGGCGACGGAGGGGGCTGGGGCGGGAAGAGGGGCCGTCTCGCTGCGCCGGGCTCGGCCCCGCCCCGCCAGAGAGCTTCCCTGGCCCTCCTCCTCCCTCGCCCCCAGCCCTGCTGGCCGGTTGCCGGGCCGGGAAGAAAGTGTGAGCCGTTCGAATGAACAAAGGAGATGGCCGCCGAGGCGCCGGCCGGCCCGCAGAGGCCGCTGCGGAGAATGAAGAACGTTCCCTAAGATGGCGGCCGGCGCGCGGGGCGGGGCGCAGAGGGCCGGGTTTCCGCTCCCGCGGCCCTCGGCGGGGACGGGGCGGGGCTGCGGCCCGACTCGTGCTCATGGCTGCCGCTGCAGAGCCCGGCGAGCCTGGGAAGGGGAAGGTAACCGCGGGGCGGCAGGGCGCGCGGGGGCCGGGGCAGTGGGGCGTGCGGCGTGTGAGGACGCGGCCTCGGTGCAGCGCCTGGGCCCGGAGCACGTGTCCCTGGCTTCTCCGCTACCCCTGGGCTTGAAACTTGTGCCTTACTGGTCCCTCGCGTCATTCTTACCTAATTGCCAGGACAGTACCGACCAAAACTAGGGGAGGGGGCCAGTAGTCTAATGACTTACTGCAAGTCTTTATGAAACAGCTACTACTGAATCCTTCGGCGAGAAAATTTTGCTAAGCGCATTGCGCTGTGTTTTGCTGGTGAAGGTTAACAGTAAAGGCAAAGAGGACAGGTACCTTGTCCTTAACGTTGTATTCTTCACACTTAACATGGAGGTAGATGCGGAGGTATGAAAACTTAGAATTTTTATCCAGCAGGAGGATGAGGTGAAACGGTTGAGATTTTTTACCATTAGCTTTCTTTCGATCAAGTGGAGTATACGACATTGTATGTGACCAGTGTCCTGCCCAGCTGGTATCCCTGGCTTGGTGCTCTCCCTTCCTCAGTCCGCGTGCTCCAACCTGCGAACTGGTTAATTTCACCCCTCTGTCGAAAATCCAGGTGTAGCAGCCCATTTCTTTAAAACCCAAATTCTTAGTATAGTAAAGCTAAACCAGGCTCTCTGGTCTCCCTAGAAGGGCCTCCTCTGCCTCCCGAAAGCCAACTGAGGTGCTGCTTTTCCCGTCTTTCTGGCATCTTGTGCACAGCTTTATCATTTCAGCATTTATCGTATTGGGAGGTGATAATATATCTCGTCTTTCTCTTTGCCTGGGCTCCTTAACAACAGGGAACCCAACTTGTATTTTCAGTGCAGAGCAAATCACAGGTGTTCAGGAAAAAAAAATAATGCAGAAAGAAAAAAATTTTAAATAGTAAACTGTGGAGATACTAACATCGGATCAATCGTGGGCAAGCATTTATTGAAGACCTACTGTGTGCTGGATGGCTCCTAATCTATGGGTTTTTTTTTTTTTTAGAGAGAGAGGGTCTTGCTATGTTGCCCAGGCTGGATTTGAATTACGGGCTCAAGTAATCCTCTCAAGTAGCTGGGACTAGAGGCAAGTGCCACGGCACCCTAATGTATAGTTTTAAAGTTATTCTCTACTTGGCTGGGAAATTTTGCTCACTTCTTGCTCTTGCTTGCTTTTCTTTTGACATTTCCATCTAAATTTGGCCAAGACTTCAGGTCATATGGTTAATATGAACAAATGTTGCATAAATTGTTTACATATTTAATACCAAGTTTTGTCAATTCATAAACTATTGGTGCCTTTTCTGTTTTTACTGTCTCATAAACTGGCCATTTGGAATATGTATAGTGTTAAACAAAAATGTATCCTTGTTCAAAACTTGCATATTTCAAGGTGCACCATAACTACAAACACTAAATCCTAGTTCAGCTTTGTGATGAACACTGCCATCTTGTATGGGACTTTTTATTCCTTTCGTATCTGATTACTCATCTTTGACAGGAGATAACTGCTGTCTTTTCCAGGGTCATAAGAGGTGTCTAACCCCATTGGAAATCAAAAAAAGAACTCAATGAAAGAAAAAAATGGATCAATATTGACCTATTTAATTGGCCCATCAGTAGCAAAACACGATTGTAGTCCATGAAATGAAGGATAGCTTCAGGTCCTTAAAATAGCACTGTCAGATTTTGGGGGCCAAAGACCTGCAAATAAATTGTTCTTGAAATAGTAGTTCCTATGAAAAAGATAACAAAATTGATATAACGTAAGCTATGACTGATTAACAGCTGAGGGCAATGTCAGAAAAGGAAGCCTGCAGTTATTAAAAAGAATTTATCAGTGATCATGCTGATACAACCCAAGGAAAAGGATTATTAGGATTAGCAAGCATAAGGTAAAAATGGGAGTTATCAAACTAGCATACCTTGATAGAAGTAGCCCTTAAAAACTCTTTCCTTTGCCCCCTCATTCTTGTTGTTAAAGAAACTTTAAAATGTAAGATTTAGTATATACAGGTTAATTAACATTCAGGAAAATTCTGAATTCATTAATTCACCTAGTCAAAAAATATTTACACAGTACCTGTGAATAATATTAAGTACTAAACTAGGTGGGGGATCAATAAGACAGACTCATTTGCTGAGCCAGCCATGCAAAGATCCAGGAGAAAGGTAGCATGTTAAGTAATAACCATCTAGGCTTGTTAGACGAATGGTAAGGCCAGCGTGCCTAGAGGACAAGGCAGAGAGTGGGATACAAAAGGAGCTAAGTGCCAGATCACGTAGGGCCTTTGGAGTAATGGTAAGGAGTACATGCCTTATCCTGAGCATAAGCAAAGGCTATGGAGGGTTTAAAAAGGAGAATGACAGTCATGTGATAACACATTTTTAAGAGTAGATCAAGATTTAACATACTGTTGACATACAGTAATGTGGTAAGTAGTGTGAGTATCCCGCATCTGAAATGCTTGAGACCAACCAGAAGTGTTTCAGATTATGGAATACTTGTATTATACCAATTGAGCATCCCGAATCCAAAATCTTCCAATGAACATTTCCTTAGAATGTCATGTCAGTGCTCAGAAAGTTTTGGATTTGAGACTGAGAATGCTCAACCTGTAGTAGTAACAAAGTTGGCTAAAGTGATTTGGTTCAAGATATATTTTGAAGGTAGCTCCTTCCAGACTTGCTGCTACCTTGGTCATGGATTTGATGAAGGGACAGAAGGAATCAAGGATGACTCTTGGGTTATGGACCTAAAAATTGGTTGAGTAGTGATGCCATTAAGAGGCAAGTTTGGAGGTAAAAAATCTATTTTGCAAATATTAGGTTCAAGGTGCTTATTAGACATGTAAAGGAGGTGTCAACGGGCAGACTGAGACTGAAGCTTGGGATAGATTAAGATTTGATTTATAAATCTGGAGTCGTATCATGTAAATGGTGGCATTTAATTGAAAGACGAGACTAGATTCTGGAGAGGGTAAGGGTGACACGTCAGCATTCAGAGGTGGGCGGAGGGAGGATGGCAGTAAAGCTGCCAGGAATGGCCCATGAGATCAAAAGAAAACCAGGAGACGTTGTATTTGAAGCCAAGTAAAGAAAATGTTTCAAAAATGGTTACCCATGCCACATGTGCTGAGATGTAGAGTAGAATGGATTTTGCAAAATGGATGTCTTTTAGAGACCTTGATTGTAGTGTTTTTTTAGAGGGCAGTAGATAAATGCTTCATTGAAGTGAGTTAAAGGGAGAATGGGAGATTTGCACGTGGAGAAGCACACCTAGGTAACTCAAGTAGCTTTGCCATCAAAGTGGGCAGAAAAATGGGATGGTAGTTTAGGAGGCTGGGAGGCAGGGGTTGGGGGGCGTGGAGTGTACAGTGTTTTTGTTTTGTTAGTAAATTATAATAGAGAAAAAATCTGGCCGGGCGCAGTGGCTCACGCCTGTAATCCTAGCACTCTGGGAGGCTGAGGCGGGTGGATCGCTCAAGGTCCGGAGTTCGAAGCCAGCCTGAGCAAGAGTGAGGCCCCATCTCTACCAAAAATAGAAACAAATTAATTGGCCAACTAAAAATATATAGAAAAAATTAGCCGGGCATGGTGGTGCATGTCTGTAGTCCCAGCTACTCAGGAGGCTGAGGCAGAAGGATCACTTAAGCCCAGGGGTTTGAGGTTGCTGTGAGCTAGGCTGATGCCACAGCACTCACTCTAGCCTGGGCAACAGAGTGAGACTCTGTCTCAAAAAAAAAAATTATAATAGAGGAAAAAATCTAATGATCCAAATGAAGGGGATAACTAGAATCTGAATAGTCAAGAGGGGAATCAAGCACACAGTGGCAAGATAGGAATGGGGCCAGTTCATCCTTTGCAACAGAACACAAATATGGGCACTGATGAGATAGTGGTGGAAGCTGAACTGACT
>CAUYRT010069447.1:0-19795 GCA_963574885.1 Lepilemur ruficaudatus
CATTCTACTAAGTGAAGTATCCCAAGAATGGATGGACAGGCACCACATGTACTCACCAGCCAATTGGTATTAGCTGATCAACACCTAAGTGGACACACAGGAACAACATTTATCAGGTGTCAGGCAGACGGGAGAGGGGAGGAGGGGATGGGTATATACATACATAATGAGTACAATGTGCACCGTCTGGGGGATGGTCAGGCTTGAGGCTCTGACTGGAGGGGGCACGGGGGCAAGGGCAACCTTAACATTTGTACCCCCATAATATGCTGAAATAAAAAAAAATAAGTTTTGTTAAAAAAATAATAATAATAATTACAAATTGTGGTATGTGTCATGAAAAAAATGCAAGGCACTACCAGAGTATGTAGTGAGGACCTAAACTAGCATCGTGTGTGTGTGTGTATGTGTGTGTGTGTGTGTGTGTTGGTGGGAGGCAGGAAACGGTGATCAGGAAGCTTTCCGAGAGAAAGCAGCCTTGGATTCTTTGTGGTGAACATGACTTACCAATATGTTAGACCTTTATTAACAATTAATAATGTGTGCTCAGAAGACATGGAATATATTTATATTACCTTTGGAGAAAAATGAGATTAAATAGCATCCCCTCCTCTTTTTATGAAAGCTTTCTTGAGGTATAATTAACATATGCATACTTAAAATGTACAGATTTACAGTTTTTTTTATTTTTAGTTTTGATAGTTTGACATATGTATACACCTGAGAGACCATCACCACATTCAAAATACTGAACATATCCATTCCCCCCAAAATTTCCTAGTGTCCTTGGTAATCCCTCTCTTCTGTCCCTCCCTTGTGCCAGACAACAGTTGATCTATTTCTAGCCCTATAAATGAATTTGCATTTTCTAGTTTCATGTAAATGGGATATACAATATATGGGTTTTTTTGTACAGTTTCTTTGAGTCATCATAATTATTGTGAGACTCATCTAGGTTGTTGCATATATTAATAGTTTGTTTTTTATTGCTGAGTAGTATTCCATTGTATGGATATACCATAGTTTGTGTATCCATTTATTCTTTAATGGACTTTTGGGCTGTTTCCAATTTAGGGCTGTTACAAATAAAGCTTCTATAAACATTCATGTACAAGTCTTTGTACAGACATACACTTTCATTTCTCTTGGGTAAATGTCTAGGAGAGGGACAGCTACATTCTATACAGTAGATGTGTGTTTAATTTAAGAAACTGACAAACTGATTTCCAAAACAGTTGTACCATTTTACATTCCCACCAGCTGTGTATGAGAGTTCCAGTTCTTCCACATCCTCCCCAAAATTTGATATGGTCAATCTTTTTAATTTTGGCCATCTTAATAGGTTTGTAGTGGTATCTCATTGTAGTTTCAATTTTCATTTCCCTGATTACTAATGATATTATCACTCCAACTTTTTTATGATTATTGTTGACATGGTATAACTTTTTTTATCCTTTTATTTTTAACCTATTTGTACCTTTATATTTAATGTGCATTTCTTGCGGGCAGCATATAGTTGGATCTTGCTTTTTTTAAATCCATTCTGGCAATCTTCTGACAATCTGTTTTAACTGGGAATATATAGACCATTTTACATTTAACGTGATTACTTACATGGTTAGATATAAATCTGTTATCAAGCTATTTGTTTTCTCTTCATCCCTTCTGTTCTTTGTTTGCTTGTTTCTCTTTTTCTACCTTCTTTTAAATTAACTGAGTGTTTTCTATGGTTCCATTTTATTTCCTATGTTGGCATAATAGCTATATAACTCTTTGTTTTGTTATTTTAGTCATTGATTTAAGGTTTAGAGTATACATCTTTAACTTACTACAATGTATCTTAAGTAGTATTAGCCGACTTTATATATGATATAAGAACCTTATACTAATATATTTCCATTTTTCCCTTTCCAAAGTGAGTGTTATTGTCTATGGCCATACTACCCTGAATGCATCTGATCTTGGAAGCTAAGCAAGGTTGGGCCTAGTCAGTACATGGGTGTGAGACCAAAGCGTGTGCTATTGTTTCATCCTTAGGGGTCTTGCTTTATTTTATTTTATTTTGAGACAGAGTCTCTCTCTCTGCTGTCCAGGCTAGAGTGCCATGGCATCAGCCTAACTCACAGCAACCTCAGACTCCTGGGCTCAAGTGATCCTTCTACCTCAGCCTCCTAAGTAGCTGGGACTACAGGCAAGTGCCACCACACTCAGCTAATTTTATCTATTTTTAGTTGCCTGGCTATTTTTTTTTCTATTTTTTAGTAGAGATGGGGGTCTCTGTCTTAGGCTGGTCTTGAACTCCTCACCTCAAGCAATCCTCCCGCCTCGGCCTCCCAGATGCTAGAATTACAGGTGTGAGCCACCATGCCAAGCCAGGGTCTTGCTTTTAAGATTAGGTAGGATTAGACCAGCACTCTGTCTAGGTCTAATTATTCGCCACTACTGAGGCAAGACTTTTCTGTGTGCTCTGTCCAATGCCCTGTGAACCATGAGGCTTCCTGTCTGTCTGGTGGGGAATAGGCACTCCTCCCTGCCCTAAATTTGTGCTGGGCACTGCTAACTCTAATCCTTTCTGGTGATTTTTTCCCAGCCTCCAGTAGTTCCCTCGCATAGCTGCTCATCAGTCCTCAGCTGCATACTTGAGGGAGAACCTCTACAGATCTCTAGGGTCTCTCTCTGTGCAGCTCTCTGGTCTTCTGTCTTATGAACTCTAGATGCCTAAATCCTCCTGGAATTTCAGTCATCTCTCCTCAACTCAAGGAGTTTGCCAGGATCCTCCTAAATTTCTTTCCTGTGCTATGGACTAGAATCTCCTTCATGGTAATAAGTTATGACAATTCTAGGACTCACCTCATATGTTTCCCATCTCTCCGGGGTCACTGTCCTTCCTTGCCTCATGTCCATTGCCTTATGATCCATCATTACATATATTGTGTCCATATTTTGGTTATTTCAGAACAGAGAGTAAATTTGGTCCTTATAACTCCATCTCGTTTAGTAATGAGGGGTCCTAAAATAGCTTTTGAAGCACTGTTACTTTTTTTTCTTGATCTGGAGATGATATGCAAAGAATGTTGGAGGAAAACAGATAATTAGCTGATAATGTGCAATGCTCCAGACACAGAGATGCTGTTAGTAACTTACCAACATTGCACATACTTTGTTTTTCTTTCACAATAGCAATGATTGCCTTGCACTGATTCCATCATAATTTTTGCCTAGTTGCATTTAGGACCTTGCCTTTCCAATCAAGTTGGATAAGCCTCAAGCCTCAGTCTATATCTAAAGAATCTGGCCAGGTCCTAAATCTAAGGCTATGGAGCAATTTGACCCAAGCATAAAGCAGTACAGCTGTTAAATCTACTTTTAAAACAACTAAATCCACTGATGTGTTTCATTGCTTTTAAAATAGCCATTTTGAATTACTGAATATTTTAATATTCTTCACTTTACACTTCAGGAATCATTCTTTAAAAGGTTCTATTTAATTAATTTTAATACGATATCATTTAATGAGTAATGTACTACCATGCATAAGTTTCATTTTAGGAAAGATGGCCTGTTTAAGTTATTATGACCCATTGATTCAGAAGACCTTAGTTCTGAAAGTTCAGAAATCCAACCCTTCATTTTACAAAGACACCACATGATATGTCATAGTTCACACAGCTGGTTAATTGTGGAACCAGAGCCCAAAACTTGCTATTGTAACTATAGTTCATCTCTATGAAACCTTTTTAAACTTTCCCATTTTTCTGAACTTGATTACACAGCATCTTTTCTAATCCATTTGTTCTTTCTTTATAAGAAGAATTTAATCTTTTCTGCCCTGCTGGGTTGTAAGAAGAGGGGCTCTCTTTTTTCTATAATCTATTGATATTTTATTGTATTATACATCTAATGGGTTCCCACTAAATACATGTCGAATAGAATTGAACCAAATTGCTTTCTAGATGTGTGGGAAAAAACATTCTGATCTTCAAGAAGAAAGGGTGCTTTCAAATATTATATATGGTAGTTCTTGTTATTCTACATTTGCAATGAAAATATTTTAATTTGTCTTATATTCAACTGATGCATTATGTCTGCATCCTTTTGTTAAAATTGAACAGGCTTCCAGCTTAATGTAATAATTTCTACCAACAGCTGCCTGTGCTGGCAGGAAAAAAAAAAAAAGAGGAGAGTATAGTCATGAACTTCAGATTCCGCCCTTCTGCTTTTAGCATTCCTTTCCTTTAAATTATAGCTTACATTTCTTTATTATCTTGGTTTAATTTAGTCTTTCTAAATATTCACCTTTGTTTCCATCAATAAATATTTATTGCCCTATCTCTTAATGTACTTTTTTTTGTAATACAAAAAACTGAAGTGTGGGCGGATTATTATATGTGTCACTTAAGAAATATAAAAAGATTCTGAATTGCTTCAAAAAAGTCAGGACCCCCAATTCTTAGGTCTAACTTTTCCATCACACACTTAAATTTTAGGGAAAATAAAATTACCCCTGAGGCTACAACTATCATGGCTGTGCTGTACATGGGGAATCTTATGTTAGCTTCTTTGAATTAAGTCCTTCGCTGATCCCGCATCTCAATGTATTTTGGTGCTACACAGAATTTTCCTTTCAGAGTCGCCTTTTGCCGTATGGTTGTTACCTGCTGCCTGTCTGCTGATTGTACTCTGTTAAACCCTCTCCTTGCTTGTGGGTGGTGGCCCCCTTTGTCACTGGGCAAATTATATACTGATCCTGTCACTGCAGCTTCTTTTCCAGCCTTTTCTGCTCCTACACTGAGCATGAGAATTCTCTGCTGGTAGTCAGAATCCATCGCTGGGAAAGTGGGACAAGTTTTGCTCTGTTAGGCCCCAAGGGAATATTATTTAATTCCCAGGGGGTGGTAGAGACACTGTTGTTTCCCTGTCCCCAAATCTGTACATGTACACCCTTCTCTTTTGCTGGCAGAGACCAGGCTTGTTGAGAATCTATCCTCCTCCACGTGACCATGTGCATCTGTGGAGGCCCCAGGCCGAGGGTATGAATACTGATAGTCCTGAGCTATTTCATGGGGTTCTGGTGGTCCTGGTCATCTTGTCAGGGATTGGTCATGGGCATCTAATGCAATCTCAGGCAATAATATATGAGGGGTAGTCAGCTAAGGGAGCTTCTGAGAAAGGTTTTCCTTATCTAGGGAACTAAATGGACATGCTTCTTCTGGGCACTGTGCCTAGTTCTTCCCTCTAACTGGAATACTTCCCTCCAGAGATCTACGTGACTAACTCTCACTTCCTTCAAGTCTTGCTCAAATCCCAACTTCTTAAGAAAACCTCCATGAAAATTGACCACTCTATTTAAACAGCAACTTTCCCCACCTCCCTCACACTCCCTTACCTTTGTAAAGTAGCTCTTCTACAAAAATGCCCTTCCTTCCTCCCATGAATAATGTCACCTGATGTAGTCCCTTCTCACACTGAATCTGAACTGGCCCTGTACAATGAATTGAAGGCAGCAGGATTGATCCTGCAAGAAGTTGGAAGCTAGATCAGAAGTCTTGCAGCTTCTGTTTTGGTCCCTTGGAATGCTCACTCTGGGGGAAGGGAGCTGCCTTGTAAGAAGTCCCACTACTCTAAGGCCACTGTGTTAGCCACATGGAGAAGCCACATAGTCTAAGCTAGACACATGGAGAAGCTACATGGAAAGACAGAAGTGTCTGGCTGCCTCCAGCCATTGGCGGGACACCCCTAGCCATCCCAAGTGAGGTGTCAGATGTGTGAGCAAAAAAACTGAGACAGCCATCCCAGCAGAGCCTTTACATCACTCCAGCTTTAGCTGCCATCTGACTGCAAACACATGAAAGACCCCAAGCAAGAAACACCCAACTGAGCACAGTCAACTCACAGAACCATGTGCAATAGTGATAAATTATTGTTGTTAGCTAATAAATTTTAGGGTGAGATGTTATACAACAGAAGAAACATCTGCCTTGGTTTTCTTTTTTTTTTTTCTTTCCATAATTCCTACTACAGAATTAATGTTGAATATGCTTTTCTAAATTGTCTCTCACCATAAGAAAGTGAGTTTCACAAGGCCAGGGATGTTGTTTTTGTTTACTAAGGTATGCAAAGCACCTAAGAACAGATCCCAGCATGGTAAATATTTATTGAATCAGTGAGTGACTGGACCAGAAATTCAGTAGCCATGTTGTATTTGTGTGGTGAGCTCATCTAAAATGGCAGAGTGGAAAGATGGGAAAAACCTGAGTCCTTATAATGTTGTTATCCTTCTCAATTATCCAGTCCTGGAACTGCCTGGCCTCTGCACTCCTTGACTGTTCAAACCATTTTGTTTTGGGTTTTCGATTACCTGCAGGGGAAAGCATTCCATCTGGCACACGGTCTTTTAAATCATTCTTCTTTACATCCACTGGACTCAGACATGACTGAACCAGAGAATAAATTTTAGTGGCAGATAGCCCAATGTTCTCAAAACCACTCGTCTTCTTGTTGACTGAGGCTTTCCTACAGAGCAAAGCACCTGGTTTATAAGACATTGTTTCTTTAGGCCTTCTCCCAAGAGACCTCCTTGGTCTCCCTGCAATAGAGATGACTGAATGTGTAACCCTAGAAGTGGTTATAGTTTGAGCTTTTCTCTCAGTCCCCGTGAGATACACTGCCCATCCCACTAATTTGGCACATTTATCTGAATTTCTCAGTCTTAAGCTGGGACCCTTGCCACTCAAGCTAGGACACGGCCCCCTCCCCATACAGCAAAACCCACACATTCTTCATTAGCCTCCTACTTGCAATTAAGTATATAAAACCCACAAACAAGTAAGTAAATTAAAGCACTATTCAGGTGATGCTTTTGCCCAGAAATCACTTTTGCCTGAAATTCAGTTCGGTATTTTTGCAGTGACTGTAACATACTCAAGACCCTCTACTTTGCAGTACAAAGATATACCTGACACAGGTTCCCTTCAAGGATGATTGATTGATATATGAACTACAAACAAAGCGACAAGGGCTCCGCTAGAGATTTGAGCCAAGAAAAGTGATGTTCATGTGCAGAAGAGTTAGCAATTAATTTTGCCTCAGGGATGACATTTGAGCTTCGACTTAAGCGATGAGTAGGGTTCCAAAAGGTAGAGAAAAAAATGGAAGGGTTTTCTAGGAAGAAGGGATGGCACAGAGGCCTAGAGGTCTGGAAAGATCTACCATAACCTGGGGTAGTTAGAAGTCTAGAATGAGTGAGCTATGGGTTTTATGGTGGGGAGTGGAGTAGCCGAGGTGAAATAAATAATGTCTAAGCAAATGAAGTACATGCAATTAGGGGAGAGGAGATATCATTAAATATTTACCTCAACTCTCCTTTTGACTCCTTACATTTGTCACTCATAAGGAAACTATTTCACTAAGATTAGTTTTACCTTTTTAGCTTCTTTGGCCAAATAAAGAAGGGACAGAAAGTTTTTAACATAAATTATACATTCAACCTGAAAGGACATTGATGATTTCAGACCTTTTAAAGTTAAATATTTTAGAGTTTTCAGTTATTTCTATTTGGATGAGCAGAATTTTTTTTTTCAGCCTTTGAAAATATACATTTAGTTTTTAGCAGACTAATTACTCCTGCTTTCATGCCAGCCTCTTGGGCATCAGCAGGTTCAAGTTCAGCAGGCAGGGATCTGGTCTCTGAGACTGCAGCCTAAGAGTTAAGGAATGCGTGAACACTCCTGTACTTACTTGAGAGGGGTTCTGAAATCCTGGCAGGGTTGATGGGGCCACCAGAAAGCACAGATCAAGAATGTACAAAAGGTTAGGAATTCAGACTGGAGCTCAAGTAGGGAGTTTGGGTAAACAGGCTCTGAATGTAAAAGATCAGGAATTCAAATGAACAGTTAAGTCAAGAAACCAACATCTTAGGAATGTAAAGCTCACTTCAAGTCAAAGGCTCTCCAAACTAAAACTTCATATTATACTTGCTAGGACAAGAGCTAGTATCTATTTACCTGAGTGGTCCTGGTGCTGCAGCCAATTGAAACAGGGGATTATAGTTAGTGTGTTGTTTAGAATGCTTGCAGGAGCCAATGACAGAATGACTGACTTTAGAGCCCTTAAATTTGTTTTTTCCAAACTTTTCTGGTCATAGGAATCACCGGGGGCATTTGATTAAATTACTAATTCCCAAGCCCCTTCACTGACAAATCTGATTCAGTAGGTTTGGGAATCTATGTTTTCAACAGGAACCCCAGTGGAATCAGGCAAGTTTTGAAAACACTATTATAAATAATAGAGACATTTGAGATAATAGAAACATTTGATAATCTAGCACAGTAGTTCCAAAACTTTAGCATACACCAGAATTCCCTGGAGGGCTTGTTAAAACTGTAGGTTGGCAGGCTCTACCCAGAGTTTCTGATTCAGTAGGTCTGGAGTGAAGTCTAAAATTCTGCAGCAAGTAAGTGCTGATGCTACTATGGTCAGGAGCTGCGCTTTGAGAACCACTGATCTAACATAACCCAAGTCCAAAGGCCATGGGATCTAGAGCTGATTAATTCAACAGATGAACTATATCAAGACTCAAGGTCAGCTTCTCTGGGAGTCACTGGGCTTTCCCCTCATGGTCCCAAGATGGCTTCCTACCACACCAAGCAACATATCTTCAGATGACAGTAACCGAGGCAAGAAGGAGGAATAAGTTACAAGGATAACTGCATCTGTGTTTGTGTGTGTTTGTGCACACGTGTGAATGCATGCCTATACCTGTGTGTCTATGTGTGTGCCTATGTTTGGAGAAGCAAACATTTCCCAGAAGCACCCCAGAAGATTTCCCCATGTGTGTCAGCAAGAACTGGGTCTCACTGAACCTCTTTAAACCAATGACTCGCTACAAGGCACAAACTTACCATGATTGGCTTAAACCAGATTTTAATTCTTCCTCCAGAGCTGGGTCCTTTGATGCCCAATATCTGAACATAACTGAGCTTCTTAACAAGGAATAAGTGAATTGCTATTGGGTAGGCAAATAGCTGTCCAAGTCACAAATGGGTTCTGATACTAGCGTGATTATAGGTAGGCCCAGAATGGAAAATATTAATACAAATGTTAGTAAATAATATATGGTATTAGCTTTGTCATCACCATTTGCAACAGAATAACAGACTCATGAAAAATTTGGCCCAGTGTATTGGAGAAAAAGTGCCCTTTCAAAGCTCACAGTATACATGTAGTCATCTTGCTTTTATTATACCTGTGCCTGGAATTGCAAGCTGTCCCTTCAGGTAATGAAATTTAGACAAGTTGGAACCTGTATAACAGCAAATCAATACTGAAGTTATAGGCAAAGTCTGTGCTTTTGGGGATTAACACATAGGATAGAAAGACTTTGTGACCAAAATGTAACAAATTCCACATTTATAGGTATCCAACATAGAGAGAAAACAATATATAGTTCTATGTCTTTTTACATGTTTGTATTTTTCTCCTCATTCATTCCTGAAAGTGTATTTTTTAACAAACACACAACTCAGCTGTGCCCCATCCGCCCACGGCCAATGTAAAGTAAAAAATTGAGTTGTTTATTTGGGCCTCAAGTCATCCAAATACTTCATTAAAGGTTGCGGCAAAAGGTCTCGCCTGAATTAAAGGAAAGTGTGCTAAATTTTCAGCATTCTTTTGATAGTGAAAGGTAGTGACTACTCTGAGACTATCTCTTGTTTTATTTTGTTTCCTTTTCACAACTAGCTTTGGTTAAGGAAATTGATAACTTTGAAAGAAAAGCTAAGTTAAGATGATAAATATATGTTCTGTTAGTATCTAAAACTATCTTCTTTTGAGAAGCATCTGTTCATGTCTTTTGCCCAGGTGGGGAGGAGGGATGAAGGGAGAGGAATAAACCAACCTAATGGGTACTATGAGCACTATTTGGTTGACGGGGACATCTATAGCCAAGACTCAAGCATTACAAAAATGATCCATGTGACCTAATACATTTGTACTCCCTTAATATTTTGAAATTTAAAAAATCTAAAACTATGTATTTCTTCCTTTTTGACTACATCATACAATGGTGAGTTTGCACTTTAAATAGCAAAACTGATGTCTATCACTTCTGTAAGCACCATCCAGCCTGACAGAGTTGTTGGTTTTAAATAATACCACAAGCTTGTGTCTAGAAACCAAAAACCTGAATTTCAAAGATTGTAACCTCACCAGGATTGGTGGCTCACGCCTGTGATCCCAGTACTTTGGGAGGCCGAGGCCAGGAGTTTGAAACCAGCTTGGGCAGCATAATGAGACCCCATCTCCACAATAAATAAAATTTTATAAAAGTTGTAATCTGTTTAGCTGAGCACTTCATTCCATAATCATTAAGCTATGGTTAGGACACAGTATCCAGCCCCTCCCTGCAACTTTGTCCAAGTGAAGTCTGTGCAAAGATCATATGAATTCATTAAAATCCAGCTCCATAGGGACATTTCCCTTCCCTGGGACAAATGGGAATTGCACACAGGGCAAAATTGCACATGTGATATACAAAAAAGGGAAGTTTCCAAAGTGCAATGGAATCACTGATAATTTTAGTACATTTAAACATACAGTGAGTTTAATGACTGCATTTTTCTACTGCTTCCTTTAGTTGTGGAGATTTTGTTTTTTCTTCTGGGTTGATTGCATGGAAAACAGCAAAAGAAGTTTTAGAGCCTCTGCCAGCAGAGGATGTATTTACCATTTATGCATAAGGTCTCTGGCACTATGGCCTGGGGCTGCATTCTCTATATGTTTTTTATGGTCACACTCGGTGGTGTGACTGTTTACAGATACTTTACTGTCTTCTCTGATTGAAGCAGGGACCGGTTTGCCAGCAACTTTTGGTTGTTTTTGTTTCTGAAGACCATGCAACTAACAGATGTTTGTTGTTGGCTCCATATCTACATTCTTTGAAAGCTGGAGAATCAAATTGCTGACATTCAGACAACACTAATTCCCATATCCAGGGAGCCTAATTTGCCGTCCCTGAGATCCTGATTCCTGGTGTTCACGGGTTTAAAAACCATTTCAGTGACACAATATAAGAATGGGCTTGGGAGATGCAGTGCTGTCTCCACCAAAGATAATCACATTTTATAAACATCTGCGTCATTACTGGTATGATTCATCTCTAAGCTGTATACAGCTGTGTTTCCAGTTTCAATTAACAATCCCTTAATTGCATATCCATCTCATGTTACTAATTTAGTTAATTTATTCATAATTAAGAGTATTCTGTTTTCTACCAAGGTTTGTCGAGCTCAGAACATTATAAAGAGAAATATTTTAAGGCAGCATCTCTGAGGGATTTTGTTTCTTATAATCACATCACAGTAAAATGTCATTCATGTGCCCAAAGGAAGATGAATTGCTAAGGGATTTTTTTTTTTTCCAGTAAAATAAGAAGCTATGGGAAGCTGCAATGTGTTGTGTTTTTAAACCAAGTTAAATGTTATGCATTTTGTTCTTTTCTTTCTCCTTTCCTGACATCCTCTCAAAAAAATTATCATTTGATTTGGATTATTATTTAAGTATCACAGCAAATCCAGTCCCTAGTGCAGATAAAACTGTCATTATTCTGTCAGGTAATGGCATCTCTTAAAATCTAAGCTATAAAATCTGTACATTTTAGAGGACATTAAGATCAGGAATTTTAAAATTGCCAAAGTCTAAGCAAGTAGAATACACCCTTGTGGAAAATGGAAGGCAGATGAAAACATGATACCAGGCAGTTTATTCATTTTAGTTTGACCTTTTCTACAAAAAGACATATGCCCTTGCAGCGAGGGTCTTGCCTGTGTTAGTGTATGTCTGTGTCATTTAAAGCAGAAATAACAAGAAATTAAACAGTTTCTCACTTTGTTTAGTGTCCAGGAACTGCCACCAATAGCCTTGACCTATCTTTGAGCTTCAAAGAAAGTCTCATAACTGTCCAGCATTTTGTAGATTCTACACAATAGAAATAATAAGCCATCTTTTGCCTCACGTGAATTCAACTAAAATAAAAAATCCACCATCCCTATCCCCTCTTCCCAGCCTAGAAGTTTCCTTGCCCCTCAATCAACCGTGCATATTATTTACTTATTCTTCCACAAATTCAATCACTCATTACCTATTTTATTGATCTACCTACTAAATGTCTAGCATTGTTCTCAACACTGGGGGTTACCTGATGATCCAAAACAGTCACGATTTCTACCTTTGTGGAGCTTTCAGTGTGAACTCAGACATAACTCAAAAAATCATTGACGTACATATAAAATTGCATTGCTCATTGAAGCCTGAAGGGTATTTATACATGCATAGCAATAATAAATACCTTTATTTATTATACCTAAGGAGACAAGATAAATGATGTTCAATGAATGATAATTTGGGTCATGGAGCCACGTGTCTGTTTTCCCTTAACTAGTTGCAATTTGTGACCAAGTTTAAATTGATTTTTATCACTATGAGGAGAAAGGTCTGAGTGTTGAAACAGGTGATATTATTGACTCATGGCATTCTTTTCAAAGTAACTGATAAGAGGAAAATGTGGTAGTTTATGTATGTAGCTTATCCCATCTCCTTTAATTCTGAGCTGTTCTATTTTTCTTAAATTTTAATTTGCATCTTAAAAAGGCAAGGAAAAGAAGAGGTAAAAGGTGTTCTAAACTTACATTGACAATAAATTCACTTATTTTACCATTTAACCATTGGCTATCAACATTTACTTAAAATTTAGGCATGGAGGAAGGTAAGATTTTAAACACTTCTGAGAGCCCCACCTTATGCCCATCTCCACAATGATTTTTTTTTTCTTCATATGTTGTTGTAGGTTTATTTGTTGTTTTAATACCTTAAACTTGAATTAAACATAGAGTAAAAAGTTAACACTGCTAGCAGCTATGTTTCCCAAGGGTAAAGAAAAGTTTAGGTAACACTCCAAACTATTAAAGATATCTGTGGTCTTTAAGATAAATATTTTCTCAGCTCCTGTGTAGAATAAATGGCTTTTGAAACCAGAAAAGACTAGACATTATCTAGGCCAAACCACTTAATTTATAGATTAAGAAATAGATTCTGGATGAGTTAGCTAAGATGTTGTCATTTATTAAAAGCAAGATCAGAAGTCAGACCCAATTGAACACCTTTTTGCTTCACCTTGCTTTTTTCTTTACGGAAAACAAAGATGTATCTTGTTCAAAAATTTATGCTATTTATGTAAAATCCAAAAAATACCTATTTATGTCCTATTTTGCCATTTTACAATAATAACTCACTTTGAATATCATTTTCTGATGAAATTTTTTAGTTGTACTTGAATCTGTTTATCTGTACACACTGAAATCTGCATATAATAAATGATAGATGTATAAATTTTAAAATTACAGGTGATTTTTATTAACTTATGATCCTTTAAGTTGATAAAACTCACCCAGAAAAGATAACGAGGTTAAAATAAAATTCTCTCATTTTTCTAAAAATCATGGACTAGAAATTAGTCTTACTTGCTTATTTAATTCCAGAGCTTATTTTGCCCTCTATTGTCTTGTGGTTTTATAAAATCTTTCTGTGTATTCAGCATCCAAAGAACCTCTTGGAAAAGAATGTAAATATCACATCTGAAAAATAGCTAGGCCTTTTTTTCATCATCTCTGCAAGGGGATGGGAAGTAAAAGGCAACCCCAAATAGAAACTCTCCCTGCCCATTACTATGAGTGAAGTTTCTCCACTGCACAGTCAGAATAGTAATTCTTGCCACCTACTCACCTATTTCACAACATTAACAGAGTTCCAGATTCATACTTGAATATTGCACAATGGTCTTGTTTTGAACATGAGAAATGGCAGGGGAGATCACACTTTTTTGATTACTTGGATTTCAGGTGGCACTGCATGGGAACAGGGCACTGATTTCAAGTTGACATAAAAAAGAAAAGTCAGTCAATGTCTTCAGCCAGACAGGACTCTTGTTATAGATAGCTAGGAACATGCTTTGGATGTATATGCATGTCTGGAGGATAAGGCCACTGCCATAAATCCCTAATGGCGGCAGTCACATGGCAGGAGAGAGATGAATATCAACAACTCACAACTTGACTTTGTTACACATTACAAACACATTCCTGTGGGCACTAATTCATAGAAATGAGGATCATGGGGACCACAGTGTCCCAGGCCTTTGTTACCATGTGGCCTGGGAATATCTTGCTTTGCTGGCACATGAAGCCAACTTTGCTTATAATAAGTTTGATCTGAGAGTAAAATAATAGCCTATTCCATGCATTTCTTTGCCAATTCTCAAAAGGTAACTTTCTGTGGGTGTGATCAAAAAACAGACTTCTCTTTGATGTCAGGTGAGAGTTTTGCTTTGGATCAACTTCCTACTTGAGGGGATAATGACATAAAGCTTGCCTGACAATCATTATTTGTCATTCAGCTGAGCGCATTTACCCTTAAGAAAGAGGCAATAGACAAAAGTGACTTGGATTCTGGTTCTAGGTTTCCCATTGATTTTTTTTTTATTTTGGACATATACATGCATTTTAATCCATCTTACTAAAAAAAAATTGGCCAACTCCTGCCATGTGAATGTGATTCTGTGGAAAGAGTTTCCTCTCAGTGGTTAATCAGGGAAAAATTCCTAAGTCCTATCTTTATGGAGCTTATTTTCCAAAACAAACATGTGATTTTCTGATTTTGTTTCTCAGAACAAAGCAACATAACAAAATTAAGCAGCAACATAATAGTATATTTTTACTCAACTTTCTAAAACACACTGTTTTTAAAAAAAAGTTGTGATTTTTTTTTTTGCCCACAATCAGGTAATCAAAAAGGAGATAAGGCTGAGTTACATTGATAATGACAGAATAAAGAAAGAAATCAGAGAAAGAAAGAGGCAATAAATGTGTATAGATACCGACTAGAAAGATTTGCAAGCCCTGAGAAATAAAAAGGAGAAGATGTGAGTCTATTAATAACACATCCTGCCCTTGTATTGCATCCTGCTTCATGGATGCATCCCCTCTGCCCTGGCACCATGTCTGTGCTGCTGTTCTCTAAGTTGGGTCAATGAACGTGTTGGGCCACCTACTCAGGCTCCACCTTGAGATTTCAAATAAAAGAGAACACAGGGATATATTCCTTACTGAGGCCCTTCTGCATTTCCCCCAGGTCACAAGTATGTATTTAGCAGGTCTTGTAAACATAATATTGCTTCAGATCAGCTTTCCCTAGACTGATGTTCTATAAGACAGGAAGAGAGTCCTTGTCCTCATGAAGTCTTAGGATATAGTTTTCAAAATGGGTTCAACATTTTTATTGCATAGTAATTTCATCCCAATTGTAGTAAGTGCTGGAAAGGAGAAAAAATAGAGTGCTAAGATAGAATATAATAGAGGAACTTGACTTGGACTGGTAGGTTGAGAGGCTTTCCTAGGAAAGTGGTATTTTAGATACACACACACATACACCCATGAGTGTGCATTTATGAAGAATGTATTCTGAGTGGCTATGATGAATATATTTCTTACTATAGATCACAAAGTTTGGCAACTATTGTTCTAACTCATAATTTCAGGAAGAGTAGAGATCATGTGACCCATTTACTATGTGCCTACCTTAAGAGTGCCTAGTAAAAATGTCAGTGCTGAGCAACTACCTGATGACTGTGACCACCTCAGTCATCACTGAAGGCAGAAAACCTTGCATTCATCAGAGGAGAGTTAACAGTCTAAGACATTTGCTTGAAAGTATGCACAGGGCCTGAGCCTCGTATTCAAAGCATGGTACGACACCTCTCTTTGGATAAAATAAGGATTACATCTCAATGGAATCACTTATGGATCATGGTCTCAAGCTTTTGTAAATAAAGAGGAGTGGGACAACAAGAAATGGAAATGGTCACATGTTAGTGTAGGAACCTTCACTTTTTTAACCGCTAAAGAATTGAATGTAGTTCTTTCTGTTGGTGCACATGGAGTCATGTGGTCCTGGAGTAATTAAATACCTTCCCTTATGATAGGGGAGGAGGTAAAGAAATTGATGACACAACTTTCTTCTTGTGATTCCCCCAGTATATTAATTCCAACTGCCTATATTGTGATTACCGTACTGCTATGGTTTGAATGACTGCGTGCCCCAAAATTCATGCTGAGACCTAATCCCCCATGTGATGGTATTAGGAGGTAAGGCCTTTGGAAGATGATTATGTCATGAGGGCACAGCCTTTATGAATGGGATTATGCTCTTATAAAACAAATCCAGAGATTTTCCTCACCATTTTTGCTGTGTGAGGATACAGCAAGAAGGTGCCATCTCTAAACAAGAAAGTGAGCTCTCATCAGACACCAAATCTGCCAGCACCTTGATCTTGGACTTTCCAGCCCCCAGAACAGTGAAAAATAAATTTCTGTTGTTTATAAAGCACCCAATCTATGGTATTTTGTTATAGCAGCCCAGACAAACTAATCCATTCATTATATAGAGAACAGAATCTACTCAATTATAAACCAGGTTTTGTTTTGTTTTTTAAATTCTAGAAGTCTCTGCCGAAACATAAAAAGTGACAATATATTTGCCATATATATTAGCTATAGTTAGTTATATTGTAGTACTACTATCAGAAGCTATACCAAATATTATTCACCTATCTTTTAAAATATAGAAGGTATCCTTTCACTGTAGTCATCATACTTTTGCATTCAAATTTCAAATGAAGCAGGATTTTAGAAATTATAGACTTGTTGATTTCTCAGGCATTAACTCAATAAGGCAGCCTTTATACTAATCACCTAGACTTACCCAGCACTTAATCCATTAATTTCTAATGTTGCTTGAAACAAATTAACATTACTGGAATGGCAAGCTAACTAAAACAGCTTTGGAAAAGAACAGGTCATTTCCTAGCTTCTCATATTAACAAATTTAAAAGCCTGTGCTATAATATGAGCTCCTGTTTCCTCTCAGTGTGCCTTTGAATAAGTTGACAGAGTAGCCAAAAGCAGAGTATTAGTTCAAAGCTTTAAAACACCACTTTATTTCATTCTTATAAATGAGGAGATGAGGAAATGACCTAGAGATATTTAATAGTTGTTCAGAAGACCCTCTTACCCTAAATATTTACCCCTCTTTACTGGTACACTGCCTCTAATTCCACCTGCTAGGAACTGACCCAAGTTAATTTGGTCATGCACAACAACTCTTAGGTTCTTTTTTGGAAAATAAGGGAGAGCCACAGAAGTGTTTGAGATGAATAAGGAATGGCTACCTCATCCCAACCTCAAGCCACAGTTTCACACCTCAGACTGAAATCTTCCATGAGTGCAAACATGTTGCTAACAAACATTTATTAGAAGGCAGGTAAAAGTAAGCTTACAGCCATTTGTGTAACTTTGGTAAAGTCCAGGATTTTCGGTTTAAATTGGCACCATTGCAAAAACAGGATTCTCTGACCTTTAGATTTGGCATCAGGTGAACAGAATTTCTCCCAAACCAATTACTGGAGATGATTAGAGACCAAATTTAATATTAAAATCCCAGGCAGCAGGCCTTGCTGGATTCTTATATCCTGTTCATTTGATGTTAGGTGATGCCATTAAAACATTTTAGCCAATCCACATAACTTTATTGTCTTAAATTTTACTAATGAGAGCCCATAGGGACATGTACTATAGGCCACTGTCTTCCCCAGCACAAACACATTTGTGACATTCATTATGTGCATTACAAAAACCTCCAAGGTTCCTAGAGATATATAGTAGTAATAGTCTTTGGGCTGTGGCCTTTTTCATAAGATGAGGGCTGCACTCTCCTGGAATATAAATTTCTGATTAAGGTAACCAGTTGCCTCAAGCCTTTGGAGTTGAAGCTTGCACTAACTGCACATTTAAAATATCATACTATGTTGAGGTATTTAAAATTAATTACAGACATTGTAACACCACTATTTAATTTAAATTCTATTAGTGGTCCTTTAAGCATGTAAAATGTCCCTTTGGGATATGGTAACCCATGTAATTGATCAATAAATATACCTTTATCGTCAGGTGGCTTTCCCACGTTGACAGGCCAAAAACACAGGATGCACATCAAAATCACTTCAGGAGCTTATACAAATCCTGATGCCCAGGCTGCATCCCAGACCAATTCAATCTCTGGGAGTGGGCCCCAAGCATCTGTATTTGTTAAAGCTCCCCAGGATTACAAAGTGCAGTCAAGTTTGAGAATCCCTGTAATAAAGGAGTGGGAGGAAGGATGGCTGTATGCAGAGCAGACCCAGGAATGAGGGAGGATTTTGGTAGACAAAATGTACCCAGAAGGGACTTTTTGTGAATCACAATTCCACTGAGAGCCTTCTCTCCCAAGATTTTGGTTATGGTGGTGAGTTAGAAAAAGTATCCTCCTAACTTGCCTGTCTCTTGACTAGGACTAAAAGAAATTTTGGGAAAATATCAGTCACTTTCAAAAGACCCCAGCCTACATCTGATTCTATCTCTGGGCTCTGTATAAATGGCAAGTTCTGATTGTTCCTGGAGTAATTCCTTGTTTCTTAAAGAAGCATTTGCAAGATAAACCTACAGGGTTCTGGAGGACAGATTAGGAGTGCATAGGTAACATGTTGATTTCAGAAAGCTGAATACTATCCCATCCAGAGCAGTTAAAGTGACAACTTTCAGAATCAAGTAAGATTCTGAAAGGAAATAAGAGAAATCCGATGTTGTAGATGTTGTTTGATACAATGTGTTTTCATCTTGCATATGCATAATAAAATAAGTTTGGGAGGTAACATCAACCTTTGTTTTGTTGCTGGAGAATGACTCCCACGTAGAAGCAAGCTCCGATTGTGTGGGTTGGCTTTTTTCAACCTGGTAGTTTGGCCCCAATACCAGGAAGTCTGAATGTCTAATTGTTTCTCTGAAAGAGTGCTTTTCTGAGCTGCTATTAGGGAATTTTTATTGTTTAGAAAATGGTAACACAGAATAGTTATAACTAGAGTACACCTTGTTCCTGAAATTA
Organism: Lepilemur ruficaudatus; assembly: GCA_963574885.1. NCBI lineage: Eukaryota > Metazoa > Chordata > Mammalia > Primates > Lepilemuridae > Lepilemur > Lepilemur ruficaudatus. The sequence continues at coordinate 19,024 of CAUYRT010069447.1, forward strand.
ATTACCCAGAGTCTTTAAAAAATTCTTATCTTTTGCTATTAGGAAACCTTTGAAACTATATTTGTCTATGGTATTCACTGCAGAATCTTAGATAAAAAGAGAGAAATTTATTTTCAGAGGAATTTTGAGACAGGTTGTGTGTGTGTTTGTGTGCATGCGTGCATACTTACACATCTATTGGTTTTCCCTAAGGATTGTAGAAATCCCATTAAAATACCAGTTCTTAAGTAGTTATTGAAACTCCAGTTTTTCATATTTTCTTTTATAATATTTGGATGCATTTAGGTGAACTTGCAGCATTTTAATTACATATGTATCAGATGAGCAGAAGAAATGTAAAAGGGTTTGGGGAGAGATTTAATTTTAGATAGCTGCATAATTAACAGCATTTGGAAAAAGTAGTGGAACTTTAATTAAATGTCTCTACATTAATTTAGTCATTTAATTGAAAATGTATTGGGATAGTCCTTACAATTTATCACTCTTACTCTTTGAGGGAAAAGGATTTTAAATAACAAAGCAATAGTGTAACTATTTTTTTATTATTTAGTTAGATGTCCACCAATTAGCACTTCGTTTAAAATATTCCCCTATATGTTTCGAGTTTTGTTAAACATTAATTTGGCTTGTCACTTTTTTTTTTTTTTTTTTGAGACAGAGTCTCACTCTGTTGCCCGGGCTAGAGTGAGTGCCGTGGCGTCAGCCTAGCTCACAGCAACCTCAAACTCCTGGGCTCAAGCAATCCTTCTGCCTCAGCCTCCCAAGTGGCTGG
>CAUYRT010069449.1:0-12958 GCA_963574885.1 Lepilemur ruficaudatus
TGTTGCCCAGGCTTGCCTTGAACTCCTGGCCTCAAGCATTTCTCCCACCTGGGCCTCCCAAAGTGCTGGGATTACAGGCGTGCATCACTACAGTGCCCAGCCTGGCCATTTCTTTAAGCCACGACTTGGAGGGTTCTGTCCAAGGGAGCTGGTCTAACTGTCCCTTTGCCATGTGGAGGTGGCTAATCCAATCCCCAGGGAAGTCCCTGGGGCATAATGAGCCTTCTCTGGGAACTCTCCTCCCCTGACCGCGCCTGCCCGTCTCCAGGAGCGGCAGCGCATGTCCGACCGGCTGGAGGACACCAGCCTGCGGCTCAAGGATGAGATGGACCTGTACAAGCGCATGATGGACAAGCTGCGGCAGAACCGCCTCGAGTTCCAGAAGGAGCGGGAGGCGACCCAAGAGGTGGGTCACAGGCCAGAGGGCACTGGGGATCCCTCCAGCCTCCCTGCTCCCGCCAACCGGCCCCTCTCCCTCACAGCTCATCGAGGACCTGCGGAAGGAGCTGGAGCACCTGCAGATGTACAAGCTGGACTGCGAGCGGCCGGGCAGGGGCCGCAGTGCATCTGGCCTGGGCGAGTTCAACGCCAGGGCCCGTGAGGTGGAGCTGGAGCACGAGGTCAAGCGGCTCAAGCAGGTGGGAGCCTGTGGCCAGCGGGGCGAGATGGCCAGGCCACCTGCATGGGTGTCCTGTGCAGGGACCATGGCAGGGGAGCCCAGAGCCGTAGCACCCCTCCCACCCATGTCCCTATCTGCTCCTTGACAACCTAATCGTCAGGGCTGTCCTATTTCATAGCTCAGGTAAAGACACTTGCCTGTAGGCTCTGTCTGGTGGAAATCCCAGGATCTTTCCCTGGTGGCCATAGAAAGAAATAGACACTAGTCTCCTGTCCTTGGTGCTCGGGGTGGAGAATGAGACTACCCAGCTACACGTGAGTGCCTGGCTGTGCTGGGTTCTCCCAGGAGTAAGATTTCATTTCAGGTAGTTCCCAGGTGCACTCTCTTAATTGGAGACCAGTCGAGGGTGGGGCGGGGTGGGGAGCGGGATCAGGCAGGGGCAGTGGCCAGGTGAGGGAGGGAGTGGTGCTGGGTGAAGTGTCAGGGCAGCCTGATCCTACAGGTGGCAGACTCCGCAGCATAAGGTGCGCCTCTGAGTTTGCTCCACTGCAGGCAGAGGTGCTGGTGGCTGTGTTCCCATGGCAATCCTAAAACCCCAGCCACCTCCCGGTTTGGAGGGGGCTCCCAAGGTCCCAGGTGTGAGCATTAGGGGCCTTCAGGCAAAAGCTAGAGTGTGGGGCTGGGCACAGGCAGAGCTCTGCAGGGGCAGCTGCACTCCAGAGTGAGAAGGTCCCTAGAGACAGCTCCCGCCGGGCAGGATTGCAGAGCCTGGCTGCAGAAGGAACCGGGGAGCTGAGCTGACCTGCCTGCTCAGAGACCCCAGAGCATCACTTTCCTTCAGGGAGGGCCACTGTTGGAGACTGAGCTGCCAGGTGGCTGGTGTCTTTATATAGGGCGCCAGGAAGGAGGACATGGCCAGGAGCCATTGTCCCGTCTGGAGACATGGCTGCCCTGAGTGGGGCTGTGGCTTCTCCTCCTTGGAACCCCGTGAACTCCTGGGATGCCAGGCCCCTAGACCAGGACCCAGCCCTCCTACCCTCCCACGCCTGGGAAAGCCTGCAGCATTGGTGGCCTCCTGCACTGGCTGTGACACACACCTAAGCGCTTGGTGCTGGTGGCAGTCAGGAGACAGAGGATGCAGGGAAGAGGGTTCCAGTGGGTTCTGGATGCTTCTGGGAGTTGATGTCATGTCACCCCACTCTCTGTAGGAGAATCATAAGCTGCGAGATCAGAACGACGACTTGAATGGACAGATCCTGAGCCTCAGCCTCTACGAAGCAAAGAACCTCTTTGCCACCCAGACCAAAGCCCAGTCCCTGGCTGCGGAAATAGACACAGCCTCACGCGACGAGGTAATCACATCCACTCATGCTTGCTCTGGGGCCTGGGCCCCCGTCCCCCACTTGCCGTGGTGACCAGGAACTGGCCTGAGGGTCCCATCTGCAGCTACCCCAAGTGACAGAGGCCAAGGCTGTGGGGGGCGGTGGCTGCAGGAGAAGTTAAGTCAGACCTGAGTTCTGCCCGTGCTGGAAGGAGCCTGGGTTCAGCAGTAGGGTGGAGTGTGAGTCTTAGGTCTGCCAGAAAAGTGCCGATTGGCTAGTTGATTCCATCAACATGTGAGCCCAGGATAGACTATACGTCCCCTCCCCTCCCCCAGACCAAGAGGGGAAAGAAACTAGCATTTCATGAACACCAACTTCTGCAGGATGTTCTCACTTAATCTCCCGATAACTCAGAGACTTTGTGGGAACACTTCCACCTCACAGATTGGGAAGCTGGAGCACAGGCTCACCCACCTGGGGAGGGAGAGGGACCCAGCTCCCTCCAGAGCCAAAGGCTGCTCTTTCTGCTGCGCTGGGGTGTGATTATGAAGATCATGCCTCCAAATACCCTGGGGCCCTCCACAAACCAATTCCACTGGCATCTCGGGGTAGGGCCCAGGCATCTGCGTGTCTGACACACCCCACGTGGAGCTGAGCCACTGCCCTGGACTTCTGTCCTGGCACCCAAGTGCTGAGGTCAGTCTGGGGCCTGCCTTGCCCAGGGTCTCCTGAGGTCCTGTGCCATCGGGTGCTAGCCAGCTGCAAGCCCGGGAATCTGGGCTGTGCCCCCACCGCAGCCCTGGCTTCTGACTGGTCTTTCTCATTCTCTTCAGCTAATGGAAGCCCTGAAGGAGCAGGAGGAGATCAACTTCCGGCTGAGGCAGTACATGGACAAGATTATCCTCGCCATCCTGGACCACAACCCCTCCATCCTCGAAATCAAACACTGAGACATGGGCGCTGGCTGCAGAGCAGCCTCAGAACCCTGGGACCAAGGGGCAGACCCTGCCCGAGAATGCAGGCCCGGGCCGGGCCTCATGCTCACACTGTAAATGTATCTCTGGCCACCATGCATTGCGTGTCCTGGTGTATTTGTGGGGAGGCCGTGTGCCCAAGCCAGGGGTGAGCATGGGGCCATGGCTGTGGGTGACTTCTGTACAGTAGCTGTCCATGCACTTTGTGGCCCCTTTGCAAGGGTCGGAGGGTCCTGGAAGTGAGAGGGGGCAAGGTCTGCTCTCAGGAGTTACTGTAATAACAAGAACTGGAAGCTTGTGTTTCAGGTACTGGATAAAATGATTCTACCTCTGGGGATAAGGATTAAAGTACACTCTAGTGAGCCGGGCTCTTTCATCCCACCCCCAAGCCCCCTGGGAGTGGGAGCAAAATTGTGATCTTTTCCAGGAGTTGGAATATCCCACAGTTGTGTCCTCGCCAACTCTGTGGCCACCTTTCTAGCCCAGGTGTTCAAGCTCAGAGAGGAGGAAGGGGGTGGGGGCATTTGGGGGCACCATGAGGAGCGCTTCTCCCTGAACTGCCCTGCCCCGGCCAGCAACCCTCTGCAACTCATGTGTACAGTGTCCAGGGGACTCAGGTTTGCAGAGGAGCTAGCACAGGGCATCCTCATTCTGGAGAGTTCTCCATGCACCCCCCAACCCCTGCTTACCCACCCAGCTTTCTGTTTTGTTTTGTTTTGAAAACAGTGAAAAATAAGCAGCCTTCGCTTGGATGTGACATGAAGTGATACAAAGGAAGGAGAAAAAGAGGATTGTGGGACAGGGGTGTCTAAGGCAGGTGCTGACATTGGGCAACCAAAGAGATTTCGGGGGGAGGAGCCCAGCCCCCATTCCGATCAGTTTCCTTCCCCACAGCTGCGTCTTCGGACAGAGGCATGGATGGGCCATCTCGTCTGGCCCGTCGTCTTGGTTCTCCACGCAGCCTGGTGGTGCCAGGCCTTGGGTCTGGACTTCAGATCCGTGCCCTGCAGGAGAGGAGCCCTGGGCTCCTCTCAGGCGGCAGCATGGCCTGATCATTGCAGCCCTTAGAAACACACCTGTCTTTGATTCTCAGCCAGGGGAGCCAATGCTGTGCTTGTCAGGGGCTGGCTGGGAAAGTTGCAGGGAAACCTTAGTCTTCCATCCTTCTGACGCATGGTGAAGTCACACTGTGGTTTTTAATGGGATCTTTTATTCTAGACGACTGGGAGTAGATATGGTACTTTCCTTAGAGTTTTCCACTGTATCTCAATTTTATATAGCTTGTGATTCATTTCTTTAACCCAAGTGCATATAAACAGGTATGGTCTTATTTTCCCCCCTGCAATTCTTGTTTTCTTCACATCTAGTGTTAAGAAGAAGGTTGGGCATGTCGGGCAGGAGCATGGAGGGGCGTAGGCAGAGGACAGAGGGCAGTGAGGTGAGGAGGGGACTTGGGTGTGCTCCCTGCTTGGCAAAGGCAGGGCTGTTAACCAATCTTCATCCCATTCCAGGCGACTTGTGCTTTTGTTGGATTGCGTGACTTCTTTTTTATCATATGTATGGGATTTGTTTCGTGCTGCAAGTAATGGGGTTGCACTAGTCTGACCCAGGACTTTGTGAGCCACCCACACCAGGAAGGTGCTCAAGGGGGTGGGTCTTTGGGGAGTCCCCCAACCCCTTAGGACACCGGTCTCCTTGGCTCCCCCAAGGGTCTGAGAAGAAGGGGCAGTCAAAGAAGGCATGAGGAGTGGGTCTCTTGAGAATTTGCTAATAGGAAGGAATGGCCACAACTACAAGGAAGAAGACAAATTGTGATGTAGCTTTGGTCTGGGTTTTATATTGGGGGGTCCTGCAGAGAGGCCAGTCAAGTCAGGGTCCTGGTCTGTGGGGGCTTAGCCTGGGGGAAGTATCTTATATGTAAAATGGAATATGTCTCAGGCTGCGTTGGCGTGGAATTCTAGCAAAGGCTGCAGAGGCCTGAGACACATAGTCACAACGTGGTGAGGAATCCCTGCAGCTGGAGAGGGGGCGGGAAAGCTGTCAGCCTGTGGCGTCCTGCTGGCTCCTTCCTCTAGGGGGCGCCATGGGAACGGACTCCGGAGGAAGCACCAGGTCTGAGAGGCCCCTGTGGACCTGGGGCGAGGCCACCGAGGCCTCTGGAGGAGGGCTGGCTTTTAAATAAGGGCCTGAATTCCAGGTAGCACACCCTCAAGTTAACTCCAGCCCTCTTTCTTCAGCCAGAACACATTTCTTGTAAAACCTCGCCTGCCAGCTTGGCTTTTTAAGACCATGTGTATTTTTTAAAATGCTCTTCTGCAAGCTTGAAAGCTTGCCTGAGGAGGGCAGATGCCCCAGGGGTCCCAGCCACAGAGCCCCTGAGCCTTGGGTGGCTGAACGGAGCCTGCCCTGTTCCCTGTTTCTGCTCTTATCTCAGTCGTGGGGCTGCGAGATAGGACATAGGGTGCCCAGTTAAATGTGAGTTTCAGATAAACAACAAATCACTCTTAGAGTTAAATATGTTCCTCCCAATACTTGGGACATATTTCAAATGGGGAGATTTTTAAAAATTCCGATGACTGGGACTGAATCCTCAGACAGTCCAGTTTAATCAGTGTGGGTGTGGCCCAGGCATGGAATTGAGGAGCTCCCAGGTGATTCTGATTTAACTGGGTAGCCTGTGTGGGGTGTGTGTTTTGTTTCGTTGTTTGTGTTTGCTAAACCCGGCAACCCTACCAAGTAGGGATTAGCAGTAACTAGTCTGAGGTCTAGAGGTGTTCTTTTAGGTGGGGCAAGGGTTTCTGTGGGAGACTCAAATTTTACGTGACACCAAGCTGAACTTGCATTCAGTTGGAAGCCAAACAAAATTAGCCGAACCAGCAAGAGATCTTTATATACAGTATCTAATAGGAAATGAAGCGCCTTCTGGTCCAGCTAGTCCCTATTCCGTGGGAAGGTATAAGAAAGTTCTGGTAAAAATAAGATGTTTTTCTTTTTAACTTTGAATTGGCCAGAGTTAGACCTAGGTTATTTTATTTTTAATTGGAGTATTTATTTGAGAATTGTCACAGGGCGATTCCTTATTCATGACTCCATTTGTGACCTATTAAAAACACAAGGCTCAAGAACTTCCCAAGGCACTAGGTCCTAAAACAATGGTTTTCAGCTTTGGTTGTGCATTGGAATCACCTGGGGAGGGTGTGGTCCAGGCATCTGGATGTTGAATGTCCTCTCTAGGTAATGCTAATGTGTGGCCCAAAGTTGAGACCCCCCTGTCCTAGGCTGTTGGCCAGAGGTAGAAAAAGCAAGTAGCAGAAATGGCTGTTGGGCTTGTGAAGTCAGGTGCTGGATGACAGCAAGTTCTGCTGGGAGAGTGGCTTTTCTTACGATGTTACCGAATGGTCTTCACCCCCAGGATGGGAGGCCAGATGCCTTCAGGAGCTGGGGGATCCAGCTGTTGTCACCAGCCTGCATGGGCGGGTGGGTCCTCTGCCTGGTGCCCCTGGAGGCAGTGGGTGACACCTTTTGGGTTATATTGTCCACAGACCCGTTCCAAGGTCGGGGTGGAACAGAGTCAGCTGGGAACTGACAAGTGGGGCAGTCCCACTGAAAGCAGCCCCAGAAACAGCAGCCACCTACACTTGCACAGCTGAGGAGGAGGGGACACCGGCTCTGTGGGTTTTGCCTCTGATCTGGTTTCTGAGTAGACGAGGAAGCCCCAGTAGCCAAACCAGCATCCCGGCTCACACCGGGAGGCTCCAGGTGCTAGACTGCCGGCAAGCCTCTCATTCCTGGCCCAGCCAGGTCTTGGGGTCCAGGAGGACACAGCTGTGGGCTCTTTGTCCCAGGGAGGGACTTTATAGCCTACAGGGCCATGGGCCTGGTGAAGCAGGGAGAAATTCAGCTCTATTTTTGTGCCTCGTGTATATGTATGTTTAATGCATTTAGCACATTTGAACCTAAAAATTAATGCTAGATGTGATTGTAACGGGAAAGTTTTGCATAGTCACTGTGCCAAGGGAATGACTTTGGTCACCTGGCAGATCCACGGTGATGCTTCTTGAGAGCCAAGGTGGATTCTGAATTGAAGAGAGGGGCCATTTAGGACTTCAGTGCTTGTCTCTTCCGTGGACTTTCCTCCCAGACCCTGATCCTCCCTTTGGGACCCGGGGCATCCCCTCTGGGGTGACGCTTCAGGCTGGTAAGACTGAGGCCTGCCCCACTAAGGGGCCTCAAGTTGCAGGGACCGTGCCCTCAGTGCATGACTTTGAGCACTGGTCTTAGGACATCCTGCTCTGAGCGCACACGTGACCAGCAGTAGGAAGCAGGAGGCCAGAACCACAGGTCCGCCCTACCTGCATGGCAGGACAACTCCAAGGCCCTTCTGCCATACTGTCTGCTGCGCACTGGAGAAAATAGGCCACTTTCTAGAAAGGTGTGTTTCCAAAAGCATAGACCCCGGCGAAGCTTAATGCCACTATCTCGCCAGGCACAAGGTTCCCACATGACTTTCATGCTCTGGCCTTGTAGGCTCCTCCTCTCTCCATTGTGACTGTAACATAGAGGTGTCTGCCCCAGAGCCACCAACCCAGGAGGGCATCCAGGCCACCTCTCCTGCAGGATCTAAGTGCTGTTGTCCCCCGGGGTAACCTGCCTCCTGCTGGGACCCGTCTGCTTTGCTATGCTGCACAGGCTGTGTTTGTCTGCATGGTTTGGGGTCTTTGTCCGTGTGCCTTTTCTTCCCTGTCACTACTGTACAGGATTTTCCACACCCCCCACTGCCCCCTTTTCTACATCTTCTCGCCTGCCCAGACCTTTCCCAAGCCCTGTAACTATGTGCTTTGTATCCACGTGCCTCCACCACGTGAGGCCGCATAGGCCGACCAGCTCTCCGGGCGGGTTTGTCCACGAGGATCAGGCCCCCATTCCCCTCGGCTCTCTCAGCCTTGTTTGTAGACTTGGTAACTTTGTACAGAATCTTTCGTTACTGTCTTAAGCGTGGGGGGCTAGGACCCACTCAGTCCCTCATCCAGCCTGCAGCTAGTTTAGAAGCCTCGCATCCCAGAAAACGGTAACCTTGTGCAAAGCCGCTTCTCCTGCAAAGCTCTTCCTGCCTCGGTGTTGATGCTGGCAGAGCACAGCTCTTTGACCCGGGGCGTTGGCCCCGGTAGGGATGTCACGGGACTGCAGAGGCTATGTGCACCTGCCCCTATCCCCAGAGGGAGCCCTGGCTGTGTGGTTCCCAGCACTTGGCAGTGGGCCCGCGTTTAGGGCCACCTCATCTGGTGTCTGGAACAGCTACAGAGCCCGTGGGCAGAAAGAAGAGGCTCTTGCTGCTGTCCCTGCCTGCTGTTAACACCTGCCCAGCCCCTCCTCCTCTGCCAAGGTGCTCAGACCAGAGTGCCATTAACACCTGCCCAAGGACTGCTAAGTCCCTGAGGACCCACTCGCAGCAGCCTTTGGCTTCTGGCTTTCTTGGCTGGGCTCCTGGGGCCCTGGTGGACTAGACCACACGTGCATCCTCACGCCCCTCAAAGGCTTGTTAGATGGCTTCTGACTCTTGGTGGGATTCAACTCAAGTTTTTTGCCCCAGGAGCCTGTGTTTGGAAAGAGGCTTAGCTTTAGGGCTGGGGTGGGACCTGCATTTGTGGGCCCCCAGAAGGGGAGCGGGTGGGGTGAGGCCCCGAGGCTGCGTCCCAGGGTCCCGAGCTCCTCACCTGCAGGCTCTCAGCGGCAGGCTCCTTCCAGGGAACTGTCACGTACAGCAGACCCCGGTGTAAATAAACAGTTTGCTCTTCTTGCCTGACTTGACCGTGAGTTTCTGTGGTTGGGGGAGGGAATGCGAAAGAATCCTGGCTCTTGGTTCTGGAGTTCATAGGGACAGTCTCCCCTAGGAAGAGCAGGCTCTGCCCAGGGTGCAGTTCCCAGGTGGCTGATGCTATTCTCCGGGGCAGGCTGGAGCACAGGGTCATATTCCAGTCCCTGTTCTAGTCTGCTGTCCCTAGGAGAGGGGATGTAGATCCTAGAAGCCCCTATGACGCCACTATGCCAGCCACAGGACTATGATGTTTGAATACCTTATCTTCTCTGTGACCATGTTCTCCCCCAGTGAAGGCCTCCCAGGGGTCTAGTGGGGTCCCAGTGCCATGCTTCCTCTGTGTCAGCCACTGTGACTCCCCTGGGTCACAGGCCCAGGTCCTCAAACCTGTGGATTTCAAATATCAAAGAGGCTTCACAGGTCACTCAGACCCAGAATCTTAGCCCAGACCCTCCACCTCCCAACGCAGGCCCCTGCGCCGTGGTCCTCCTGGGTGGGTGGACACACGATGGGTTGACACAGCTTCCTGGGCTCACGAGGAGTCATCCCCAGATACTGGGAGTTATGTGTTCCCCTGGACCTTTGTTCCCACCTTCCAACTTGCCTTCTTGCCCCAACTGGGGTTGCCAGATTCAGCAAATAAACACACAGAATACCTCGTTAAGTGTGAATTTCAGACAATCCAATGAGCTTCATTTTAACTTGATTACATTTGCAAAGACCCTATTTCTAAATAAGGTCACATTCACAGGCACCAGGCCTTAGGACTTCATATCTTTTTGGGATACACAATTCAACTCACACCTGTTAAGGGGGGTACCTGTTTGCCTTCTGCAGAGAGGTGGGAGCAAGCACCACGGAGTGCAGGTAGGTTGTGCCTCAGCACAGGTGTGTTCCCCATCGCCAGTCTTGGAGAACATTTCCTGACCTGTCAAAACCGATGTCATCCCCATGCCCTCTAAATGTCACAGCATTCAGAAAAGTATTTTCTTGTTGGGTCCCATCAACTTGCTGGGCCCTCAAAGGGCCTTTTAGGGTAATCTGCTAGGCCCAAGCCAAGGTCTGAATGGGTCAAAACTATCTGGACACAGAAATCACTCAACCAACAAGTGTCATCTACTGAGCAGCACTGCATGTGCCAAGCTCTGTGCCAGGCACTGGGGATCGGCGCAGGCAAGGCTGCTGCTCTGGGGCTCTCCAGGCTCTTAGGGAAGGGGAGGAACTTCCAGGGTGATGAGTAGCAGCCGGGGGGAGGGATCTGAGCCTAGTCAGGGGCAGGGACAGCTTCATCTGAGGAAGGGCCTTGCAGCAGAGCCCCAAAGGACTGTAGGATCTAAGGAAACTGCACATGGGGAGACTAGAAGAAAGCACAGCCCTTTTAGGGGACAGTGGCTGGGCACAGGCAGAGGTGGGAAGGGCTGCAGTTGGGCTGGGCAGGGTAGAGCCTGGCGTGCCAAGGGAGGCTCTATCTCATTCACGCATTAAGCAGATGTTGCACCAGCACCTAATAGATGCCAGGTGTATGGAGAGGTGCTGGGCTCAAACTGACTCTCTCCCTACCCTCACGGCACAAGGAAGCCCCAGGATGTACAAGAGAGGTTCTTGAAAGCACCTGCCCCACCAATTTCTAATTTCCTGGGGCTTGGATACTGGGATTTTTTTTTAAAGCTTCCAGGTGATTCCCACGTGTAGCCAGAGGTGCAAATCGCTGGCTGTAACAAGGGCAGCTGGGCTCATTTGAGGAATCAAGCAAGGAGGGCTTCAACAGAGACCTGAAGGAGGAGGAGGAGATGGCCCAGCGAGGGAGATCAGAGAGGGTGTGGGAGGGGAAAGGTGGGAGCAGGAGAGGAAACGGCAGGTACATAGGCCTTGAGGTGGGGAGGAGCTAAAACCAGCTAGCTCAGCAAACAGCAGGGCTGTGGCCTGGGCAGGTGTGAGTTTCAGATCGGACAGTGACAGATGAAGGCAGCCTGGACTTGGGTACTGTCTTCGTTAGCTGGGACTGACCTAAAACAATGCTACATGCTGGGAGATTAAACAACAGATATTTATTTCTCATGGTTCTTAGAACACTGCTTTGCATAGATTAGGTCATCTAACTCCCAAATGCCCTATATTACAGGTGGGGAAACTGAACCACTGCAGGTGACCTCACTGGCCACAGGTCACCCAAGATTTGAGCCCAGGTAGCTGGTAAGGAGCAGAGTGATCCAAGAGCAGGACTTGATTGACCTGCCCGAGGAATGGGCTGCAGGCCGGGAAGGCTGCAGGGAGAAGGCAGGACACGTGCTGAGCCCTGGAGCCTGGGTCAGCTCTCCATGACAGAGGGTAGTGAAGAGGGCACGACTGGGGCAGGAGCAGGGAGGTGGAGACCTGCAGCCCTGCTCGCACATAGGAGGAGCAAGAGGAAAGGCTCGGGAAGGAAGACGGTGCCACTGTGGTCCAGCCTGGTGGGCTGAAGGAATCAACAGTGCCACGTACACTGGGGCCCGGCTGGGGGTTCTGGGGCCCAGGACCTCTGGAGCGAGCTTCAAGCCAGTCCTTCCTGGAACTCACCAGATGGCTGGGATTGGGGGCTGCGGGAAGTTCTCCTCCCTCTCCTGCTACCCCTGGTTTGGCCCTGGCTCTCATTTCAAACCCCAAGCTCTGACTTTATCATGATAACGGGCTCTGACTTGGGCTCCACGATGTTGGTGTGGCCTTTGAGTTAACAAGAAAAATGCTGGAGTTCCTGAAAGGCCCAAACCCCGAGTGCAAAGCTGCTGCCATCTGAGCCCGTTTCCTACAGCCTGTTTGATGGCACCAAGCCCAGGGAAGCTTGTGGACCCTCAATCCTTGCTTTCTAGCCCAAATAGACTCTCTGGGAGAAAATAACTTCTCCGGTTCTGCTGCTATTCACCCTTAATTTTGGGGTTGGCTTTCCCAGTGTATCGAGTTCAGCAGGTGACCCCAGACCAAAGCTGGACTTTGCCAGCCCCTGGCAGAGTCTATGTGAGACCCTCAGGCCTTTGTTCTGCAAGCGAGGATGTTGTGAACACAGACTCAGGAGGCTGTCAGGGCTGGAGGGAGTCTGGGACAGTGTCTGGTCCAACCTGACCCACTATGGAGCCCTACAGATGAGTCCATTTTTTGAGGTGGGGGTGGAGACAAAGGAGACCCACCTCATACCTCTTTGCATCCTCTGTGGGACCCTGGTTACAATTATTGTCCATACTCAAAGTCACAGAGCCAACGAATGACAGGTGTCAGAGAGAATCTCTAAAGGCACCACTGATTTATTCCCTCCCGAGGTCCAGGCCACTTCCCCATTAAGAGGTGGAGCTTATTCCCCCTCCCTTTGAATCTGGGCTGGCCCCATGACTGCTTTGATGAATAGATGCAAAAAATGCATCACTTGTGGCTGAAGTGACATTCTGGGACTTCTGAGCTCTGGCCCTATGAGGATTAGCATCTTCCTCCTCATCGCTCTTGAAATGCCCCTTCTTGGAAAGCCCAGCTGCCATGCTGTGAGGAAGCTCAAGTAGCCCCACGGAGAACTAGGCTTTCAGAGTAGGCATTCAAGTGAGGCCATACTGGGCCTTCTAGCCATCCTAGCACCCCAGCTAACACCAGAGGAAGCACAACTGCCTGGTCAACCCACAGAACCATGGAAAACAATAAGTTGCTGTTTTAAGCGCTAAGTGTTGGGGCAGTTGGTTATATGCAGCAATAGATACCTGAAATGGCAGGTCTTCTGCAGTTTCCTCTCTACCAGGCATCCTCTCGGAAGATCCACCTTTCCCAAAAGGTTTCCTCCCAAGCTGGACCAAATGTGGGGAATGACTTGGTCCATCAGTCCCTTGATCTCAACCAAGTGGATCTCTTTACTCCAGGAGCTCCATGAAAAATCCTGACTGTCCACCAGAGCACGGTCACAGTCAGGGAAAGAAAGACCCCCAAAAGCTGTAGCTGCTTGGGAGTGACACTGGCTGAGGATCCTGCTTTCTTTTGGGACATCTGAAGAGACCTGATTTTATTTATCCCATGAGGCACCCATGAGCCATGAACCCTCCTTGCACCTTTAAGCATCTTTTTTTTTTTTTTTTGAGACAGAGTCTCACTCTATTGCTCAGGGCTAGAGTGCCGTGGCGTCAGCCTAGCTCACAGCAACCTCAAACTCCTGGACTCAAGCGAGGACGGCTAATTTTTTTTGTATATATTTTTAGTTGGCCAATTAATTTCTTTCTAT